>JAGFPH010009833.1:22037-44265 GCA_018207615.1 Philaenus spumarius | reverse complement strand
GTCACCCTGTATAATTTTAATGAACTCGTTATTTTTGTGTACATAGTAAACCACTAACAAAGTATAATTTATATCAGCCATGTTATTGTTATTATTTAGATGGTTAGTTTCTTGTATTGAGTTTATGGTATTAACATATATTTTATAAAACTTTTGGGAAGAGGGACAGTACGGAACTCTTACCATCGAGCTCACACTTCTCCACTTTATTTGCCTGATGTTACTTACCTTACGGAAGGAATATTTTCTCGTACCAATAGTCGAAATCAGTTAATCTTTCTTCTTTCAAACTCGAAGTTTATTTTGTAGTAAAAATACACCTTCGAAAATCTCTTGAAGCTCTTTAATCCGATTCAGTACTTTTAAAACAACATTCGATTCGACACTTCTAGCACCTCGTTTTATTAGCAAATTTCCATAGGAAAAATGAGCTATTGCAGTGGCCCTTATGGTGAGACCCAAGGTCGAGAGTAGAAAATGAGCACCGATCATGGTCCCCAGAACACGTTTTGGCGTGTAAAAAAATTCATATATATACATTTTTATATATATATATTTTTATATACGTTTTGGGGTGTATTTATGTGTTCGCACTCTAGCGACCGCATTTTAAGTCCGATTTGGTCCAAATTTGGTACACGTGTTGGTTGTTTATGTGGCTCGGACGAGTTCGTTAGCAAAAAAAATCCAACAACCGGAAGTACGTTTTTTGACCGGAAGTAACTATCTTTTGAGATTTTTACTACGAGAATGAAATTTTTTTAGAGTTTTTTATAACAATATAAATGTAGGATGTTATTCTGCGCATTTTGTTTTTTTACGCGACCTTATAGCTCGCTTGGTTCCCCCAAAATCGACAAAAACGTAAAATACCATAAAAGTACCCAGTTCAAAGCCAAGTGATGCAAACTCGCGAGGCCACTAGGAGGAAACAAGTTCTACTAATATATTGCGTACACACAGACAGCTGTTCAACGCCTTCGTGAGTAGACCTATTTCCCAAATTGTTGGTTGAAACCCTAAAACATAGGCATATAAACTTAATTTTGGAAATTTGCTCAACTCACGTCAGCGGTCAAGCTGCGTGGTCGATTTATTTTAAATATATATTTAAAGTAGACGAAAGCTGCATTTACACAAAACTTATGATACAAAATTTATAAAAAACTGTTTACTACCTTAGCTACGAGTTAAAACATAAATACTTGGGTGGCAGGCATATAATCCCTCTTCTGGGAAAAGTCGAGTAAACCTTAGATTTATTCATCGTCTTCCATACAGTAACACACGCTCGACGTTGATATAATGTGTTTATTTATTTCGATATACACAATTCCTGAGCTTCAGGTGTTTGATAAAGGTTAACGTAAAGTGGTCAGTGCACGTTGGTCAGGAAGGGGGGGGGGGGGTATCACGCAGTTTATGTCGCGCGTGCGCAAAATTAATGGCTTAAGTCAGCAAGTCACGATTTTCCTCCTGGCATTACTTCTAGTTCGTAGATAGAAGTGCGGTAGGGATACTGTAGGCATACGCAGAAATGTGTAATATTATGTTAGAGTATTACCTTTTACTGGAGTTAAGGTGTATTAACTCCTCCTCTGACGACTTAAAGAGGAAAAGAAATTTGAGTTGATTGTGGTAATAATGTTTGGGTAAGTAAAACGTTCAAAGTAGGCGTAAGGATTTTATAAACACTGTCAACTCAAGGTGTAGTGACCATTCGATTATTAGTTCGATTACAAGGTTTTTAAACTTTACACTTAATCGTTGGATCTTAACAAAATAAAACCTAAACTTTTAAATCCCTGGGAGGACTCTACTCATACGTTACGAAAAATGTCAACCAGGAAGTTTCTAATACACTTGTACAACTAAGTATTGCTAATGTATTTCTTATATTGTAGGACAGTAAATTAAAATGAGGGACGTCACTGCGTGCTTCGCACGCCAACCTTGGGATGATTATTAGTTATTATAGGTAAGATTTTGGCAAGGTTAAATTAATGTTTCTTTTTTGTGGTTTCAAAATGTTTCACTTTTTTACATGCTTTTCTTCAACTCACGACCGTTCAACCGGTGGACCGGTGCGTGGACCGGTGCACGGTCGTCTCGGCTCTTTCCGGATCGCCTCGGGCTGCTCCGTATAGCACATCGCGTTACGACTGTGTTCTCGCATACGTATATTAACAAAAAAAATTGTAACCCTCAGATAGGGGGGGGGGGGTTGGCCCTGAATACCAAAAATTTTCGGAAAAATCCAATTTATGACTATAACTAAAAAGTAAAAAATAAAATAAATGAAAAAAAAATTAAAACATTCTTGCCTATCTATGGATAACATATATAGACTTGCAATCTTTTTACTTTAAAAGCATGGCCCGTACTCTTGGGAAGTTCCGAAAACATTACGCCCCATGCTTTTTGGGTGTGTTTATTTTGCGAAAAGATTGCAAGTTATCAAGTCTCATTACAATATCAGTTTCGCTGAGGAAGAATTAATTTCATATGTGGGTTATATTTTATTTTTCAGTTAGAGTCTATTTATGTTATTAATTGATAGGAAAGCATGGTTTTAAAAAAAAAACATTTTCATTTATTTTATTTGGTTTAATCTGAAAATAAATAATTAACCTTATATTTCCTACAAATGTAAAAAAAAAAAAAAAAAAAAATATTTAAGACTTACTGTGTTCAATATCCCTTTCAATACTTATTTCAAATTGATTTATTTATATTAGCCAACGTACTTTTAACGTTGCAATTAGTAAAATAGGGCAATGTCTAAACATTTTTATAGAATATAATTTAATTTTAGTTCGGTGAGATATATAATAAAGTTATAGGAAACAATTTGTTTTATCATAAAATAAGTTATTGCCGAGCGGTAAAGGAACCATTATAATATGTAAAAACAGAAATTTGAAATTTAACAGAACATTGTTTTTCGTTGAAGCCTTTGTTAGTGTTTTGTCAGCCTATGCTAAATATGGTTATTTGTTTAAAAGAATAATAACTTTTTCTAAATTAACTAATTTGGATGCTATGGTAATGAGTACAAATACTTTCGAGAAACATGTGTTGGTTCGTTCCATGCTTAACCTGAAATATTGTTGTTAGGCCTAATATTGGTCAGAATGTTTTATCTGTTATTTTATAAAATTAGTCGCTAATGAATATAAAAGTGGTGTTTTATAGTACAACAAGTCACATTCTTTAAACAATTGTGAAACCAATAAACTAATAGAAAGATTGCGATTACATCAAATCTATACCCAGCGTTCATGAAATAGGCGCAGCAACCATTAAAATTGTTTATGTAGTTACTGAAAACGTGGCGTGACAAAAATCTTTCTTTAAAATAACGAAATTATGACTTAAATTTTGAAATTTTTCAAGGACAAAGGAAATATAACGGACAGAAAAGTTTACAAAACTTTGATCAGATACTTGTTGGAGGTGTAGAAAATGAAAACCTAAGTGTTTCCTCTCCGGGGATGTTCTTCCGTTTTCCTCCTTCCTAGGCCTCGTTTATGCACTAGCGGTCGACCGCAGCGGCTACCAGATCGTTTTTTAAACACTGTGGTGGGGGAGCCAGTGCTGCCAACTGTTCTCCAGTCATGTCAGTCTGAAAAAGTTGTTATAAAAATTGTAATCAAACACCGGGTAGGTTGGCAGCACTGACATGGCGGGAGCGGTGAGCCGCTGTGCATAAACGCTCCCATTTAAACCAATGCATTTTGAAACCGCAAAAAACTGCGGTTTTGTAAGAGCACCGCTCTGTTTCTGTAAACCGCTGAGGCTCGCCGCTCCGCTTCTTGTTGCATAAACGTGCCCATTTAACTCAGTGCGGTCGACCGCTAGTGCATAAACAGGGCCTAAAGTGTTGAAAAATGCATTAGGGAGTAGGGCATACCTCGTTTATAAAGTTATGCATTGCTATGTTAAAGTTTGGGGGAGGTAAATTTTGGACCGCAAAAATATAAATATTTATGTTTTTGTTTATTTCAGAAAGCGTTGAAGCAAATCTGTTTTTAAAAACCCCAGTGGTAGAGGTAGTCATATATTTGTATAGTAAATCGAAACAAAAGCGATGAACGAAATTTCCCCCCGGAAAAACACTCGTCTGCTATTTAAAAAAAAAATGTTGAAGCTAAACTTGAAAAAAAAACATTATAGTTAAGACTCGTTTATTTTACAAGAAAACTATGGTGTATTTAAAAATGGGGTGGGGGGATGTTCCATCTGAAAAATAAACTCCCTCTTTTACGAAAATATTTTAACTAAAATTTAAAAAACCATTGGTATTAGACGGACCCATATACTTTACAGGTAACCGCAGTATATGACTACTACTCATACAGAGTTTGGAAGCCGTCACATCCTTTTACTGGTTCCCACCACCAATATACAATTTATTCACACCAAGTTTATTGTTATTTAGTTTATTGAATGTATTACTTGGTGAGTTGTTAATGGTATTTAATGACAAAGTGAAACGACCCTACCAATAGAAATATAATTACAGATAAAAACCCAGGTGGTTTATAATTTTCTAGTTTTAATTGTAACTTTTTTGTTCTCTTTTTAGAACCGAAAACTTTTGGAACCCTTGGTCGGTCAGTCGTTCTTATTTGATCTCTCTTTGTTTTGTTTCCCTCTTGGTTATGAAGAGGAGTTTACCACTGTCTAGAATATGGTCAAGTGGACGGAGCATGCGCGGTGATTGTAATCCATACTGTCACCGTGTCACGCTGATGTCGCTGAGAAATGTCATTTGGAATTAAGAACTCAACCATGGGTATAGTCGTTGTGAGGATAAAATAGACCTTCAGTTTAGAGACGGTTGTTAGACTGGATTTGGTTGAGTAGATAATGAGGAACAATTCTGGAAATGTCAAGATGTCATACGGAGATTGTGCAGAACTGGGTGTACTTTAATTTAGTTACTCTGTATTTAGTAAATAGTTTTGTGCGGTGATGAAACGATGTTAGTATCTTAAAAACTGCTGAAACAATGAATGAGAAATTCTTTTTTTATTTTTCTACTATTGACATAATATTACAACTGAGGCTATTTACTCATCTAGTAATTTAATTATCAGATTTTACACTTTAAGGGATAAACAAATTGGTTTCACCCCTTTAACATGAATTAATTAAATCCAGTGGCTTCTATCTGAGCAGTCTTCTACTCCCAAACTAGTGTCCAGGACAGTTCGCATTTCAGGATTCACGAGCTGAGAGATGAGTTGTCCTTGCTTCGCTGCGTGCTTTTTTCTTTCTTCGTTGACCAGTTCAACTTAGAGAACCCTGTCCAAGTTGTCGTTCCTCACAAACCACCGAGCATTAACTGTGCGACGGAGCACTTTATTTTGAAATTTTTGTATCATTTTAATAATCATTTTCTTTGAACGACCCCAGAGTTGAATCCTGTAAGTCCAGACCGGCTTTACCACTTGCCTATACAACAGCAATTTATTGTGAACTGACAACTGTAAATTTCTCCCTAAGAGGCGGTACATTTTTCTAAATTTTATGTTTAGCTCTTGTTTTTTCGTTTTAACATTCTGATTCCACTTGAGTCTGGTGTCAAGAATCGTTCCCAAATACTCAGCTGTATTTGCATTTGGGATCTGGACTGTATTGGTTATTACTGACAGATGTCGCTTAATCTTGAAATTTGTAAAATTTACGTTTGTTGATTTCGTTCCATTTAGTCGAATACGCCATTTTTTGTCCATTTGCTCACTGCATTAGCGGCCCCTTGAAGTTTGCTAGTTACTTCTTCAATTTCATTTCCTGTGACAAGTATTGTTGTGTCATCTGCAAATGTAGCTACTGTTGCACCTTCTACCGTAGGTAGGCCTCTTGTGTATAATAGGTACAAAACCGGTCCTAGCTCACTTCCCTGCGGAACACCAGCTGTTATTTTCTTTAACCCAGAATACTCTTCCTCCTGTTTTACCCCGAAAGAATCGATCATTCATGTACGATTTTAATATTTCACAGAACTGAATTGGCCTGAACTCTCTGCAACTTCCACTCCAGTCCCCTGTGCCACACCTTATCAAAGGCTTGTGCTACGTCTAGAAAAACACTTGAACAAATTTCTTATTTCCAAGAGCATTTTCAATTGTGTTGGTAATCCTATGCAATTATTGATCTATTGTTGAATATTTTTTCTGAAACCGAATTGATGCTGAGGGATAAGATTTCTCTCCTCAATTAAGCCTTTCAATAGTAGTCTTTCAAACAGCTTTGAAATTATAGGCAACAAAGAGATAGGTCTATACGATTCCTTATAGTTTGGCGGCTTAGTGGAAGAGAAATTCTGCTGTAATTGTTAAAAATTACAAAATAGATATTATAAACTGGCACGAACAGATTGGACATAAAAATGTATGGTTTTAATGTAAATATTACATTTTCCTACACAGAACCAAATGTGCACAGACTTTTTATCGAAATTTGGCCGCCTTTAAAGTCCACAATTTTGATTTTTTCACTTGTGACCCAACATTCTTTATCAGTCAACCCAAAATTACAAACATAAAACATGTTAACATGAAAAAAATATGTATATTAATTTCAAAAAATAATTTAACCAAAATCAAATCTGCTTAAAATTTTTGGTCTTGATATTTTTGATAAAGTTAATAGAACCAAAGGTAAATTTTTAAACAATCCACGTCTTTTCGTCATCATTACTTCAGTATGCAATCAAAACTAAATATGGACAACGATTGAATATTTTTCAACTTAAAATTTCAGATTTAAACTTAGGTTTGATAACGATAAGGGGAATTCATTATTTACACTAATTAAAGGGGATTGTTCTGGAGGTGTTGGATTTTTTAAACCCGGGGAAACCCTAACATTTAAAAACAGTGTATTTTTATAGAAGTAGATTAAACTTGACAGGACAGTATTCCTTGATGTCCGGATAAAAGGAGCGCTTTATGCACCGATAAATATTTTTGTTTTTATTATTTCCGTAGTTTATAAAAATGAATCGTATCAAAGATTATTTCTTTTTGAATAATTTCGAAGCAAAAAATAGGTCTTTTTAAAGTCTGATACTAGATTGTCATGCATATAAAGAAGCAGCTATCAACACTAAACCCTTATTCAAGTATATAACAGCTGATTATGCCCATCAGCTGCAATACTTGAACAACAATTAACCTATGCAAACCTTTGAGGTTATGTGTTCTATAAGGAGTAGGGATTATAAAGCACATTCATAGCAGCTGATAAGGTTCACCAATTTCAACACATAGCCTAGCCTAGATTATACTTTCCGGGTAGGCTTACATTTTTCAATTTACGTTTTGTGCTGATAATAAAAGTAATGTGGATATAGAAGGATAACATCTTATAACATCAGATTAACTTCAACAATTCAACACAAGCATTATCCTAAATTATAATGTAAGGTTATGTCTACAAAATTGTTAAAAATGTATGCCCAAGTGGTACTATCTAGTCTTATTACATGCGTGAAAAATAAAAATATATTTAATGCTATTTGGTTGGTAGTTCTTGGATACCATTAATCCAGTAACTACCATTTCGCTTTTGGATCTACCCTCCAGTACTTGGTAATTTGCCATTTCTTATGGCTTGCTTGAGCAAATGTGTTTCTTACTATGGATACAAACTGTCATAAAATATTGATTGAGTTAACCAACAAACGCGTAGAAGGTTGGAACCGGTTTTCTAAATATATATATAGTTCTGTAAAGCAAGTAAATGTAATTCCACACTTGTTAGTTATGTTCAAGGCAGCCTCCCTGAACTTTATATTACTATGGAGTTATTGCGTAGTGGATATACTTATGTAATATGACTTTTAATAGTAAACAATATATGTGTATCTGTAGTTTATAGTTTAATTTTATAATTTTTATAAAATATGTTTAACGAACTGACTGTAAAGGACTTATATTTGATAACAGAATTAGAGTTTAAACGTCATTGTCACCTATTGAGCAGCTGAACTTATAATTTTCCATACTCGACTTTCACATACAGTGAACCAGCTTTGACAACTATTATTTATTCAACTAATTTATTCGATCTTCTAGACTGGAATATAATATATAACAATATATTATATATTATAACAAACTAAATAAAGAAAACCCAAGGTTATGAATTGTGCAGACTCTTCAGACCGAATTTTCCCAAAATATTTATCCATGGGATGGACATGACTCCCTTTTTACTTTCTCACTCTATACTATAGTGTAGAGAAAGTATAGTGATCGCAAAAAAATCGATGTTGAGATTTTTGTAGAAATATCCGTTTTGGGACCCCTGAGTCCAAAAACTGGTTTTTACAAAATGTCCGTCTGTATGTCTATCTGTCTGTATGTTTACAGAGCTAGAGAGAAAACTATTCAATCGATTTCGGACAAATTTGCATCAATCATGTCAATTAGGCCTGTATAGATGAACGAAAAAGGGTTTTGAACATTTGTGAAAAACAACCCTTTTTGTGGCCAAAAAACCCCAAAAAATCAGTTATTATTTTGATACAATTTGGCTTATTTGTAGCCCTCAATGTCTTAGTAGCCCTACCACATTAAAAAAACCGAATCTTTCTAAAAATTCTCGTTTAGCTAATAATAGGCCTAATAACTGAGTTTTGGGGGTTTTTGGCCAAAAAGGGGGATGTTTTTCAAAACTTTTTTCGTGCACCTATATTGGCCTAATTGACATGATTGGTGCAAATTTGTTCGAAATCGATCGAATAGTTTTCTCTAACTAATAATAATAATAATAATAATAATAATAATAATAATATTTTTAGTTACTCTCCTACTTTAATGTACCCCCTCTCCTACTTTAATACAATTATGATGTCACAGTGAATCTGTTTGATAATTTAAATATATTTGTGAGAAAGTATGTGCCAGTTCCTGGTACCTTTTATTTTTATTTAAAATATTAAACCCTCATTCTGAAAATGTTTGGTATTTTTATACTCCCACAATGCATGAATAATTACACACTGTGCGCCGGTTGCTTTCTATTTTATTTATCACATTTTTACGCCTACTAGAAGCTAAGATTTTAAAATGTGTAAGGGATTTTTTTTTAATATTATGGGTAGAAAGTGAACATTGTTGAATGTCAGCCTGAAGATATCACCAATGTGAGGACAAAATGTGTCGCATATTATTAATGCGGTTTGAAATGGCATACCTAGCTTGAGTGGTTAGTACGAATATTATTCTAAAGGCATCGGAGAATCAAAGAGGCAGAAGAGCACGTTTATCTTATTCGTATATAGTTTGTTTATAGTAGAGTATAAGAATAACTATTTATTTCTTAGACACATACAAAAAATGTTAGTTCTTTAAAATATGAGATATGAGTCATACTTTAAACTGTTATATGTTTTAAGTTATTAGAAAAAACCCAAATCAGTATTAGTAAGGGGAAAATACAAATTTTACCATTTACTTCACTATAGTATAAATAGACGATTCAGTTTGGATGTTTTTCGAAATGCCAATATAAACGCTTACAAGAACATGTTATGAAATAAGTTAAATTCAAATTTAAAGTAACTAAAATTTCTCTACAAGACAGATGCAATTGAAATCTTCAGGTTGCGTCCATCATTGTCTCCAACCCGTCTCTACCGAGAACACTATGCCGGTCCTTGGAAGTGTCCGCAAAAACATTTTGATTGATATTTATGGGCTCCGGGTCGAAAACTGTAGCGCCATACGCCTCGCTTTATGATGATATAATTTTTTTACACCGCCCGAACGGGAAAAAACCCCGGTCGGGAGTCGCAGATGGTCAAAAGCGTAAACAAATTGTCCCATTGTATTTGGGGCCGCTTCCCCGCCAAGTATTTGACCAATTCGGCGCGTTGGGAAAAGAGACTTCAATCAAAAACGGAAGGAGAAAAAAAACCAACATGTGAAACATTCTTGGGAGTGATGTAGAGCGATCCTGGCGGACGAAAAAGGAAGCGCGTAACTGCCCGTGTCGGACAATGTGTTCGATTTTATTGCCTTTTTGGATACATCGGTGATTTCTGAAATGTGGGCGCGTCTTTTGAACTAGATCGTTTTGAAATGTAACAATAGACTATTTGGCGCTACGTGTTTGCCCAATTAAAAGCAAACAGGCTGCTTGTATGCAATAGTATCGCACGGACCCGCATTCCACGGAGACTTGGGTGCTCTGTTAGTTTTTGTCGTTTCATTTCTAACAGTTTGTCTTGAACGGTTTTTATTTTATCACATTGATAATTATTGCATATTACACTTGTTTTCCAGTAGCGTATCTTGGTGCTTCTGGATGTGTTTGAAAATGTTGAGTTTTCCTGAGCTTAATACAGGTAAGCAATGTTTAATACAGTTGTTGTGTACTGTGTTAATATCTGCAAAAATAAGTGCAATTTCATCAATAATTTATTTATTACTTACCATCTTAAAAAAATTAAAATAGTTGCTTGTAAGAACTGAATAGCATAATTATTACATAATAATAACAACAAAAGAATTGAAAATAGGATAAAATTATTTCGACTTTAATTTTATTTAAAAAAAGGCAAATGTTGTCTTGATATCTTTTTATTTCAAATATTTTTAACTAATAAAATGTACGTTTTATTCACTCATAAAGTAATTATTTATGTATATTTTTTCTCCTTTGTGCTCGGTTGTTACGTGAAATATGTCAGGAAAATGAATTACACTTTAATTTTCCACAAAAAATTTGGTTACCAAAAGAATATTTTCTAATACACAATCTTGCGTATATAAAAAAAAGACAAACTTGTTAAAACGCTACATCAGTGTTGTTAGAAACCCAGACGAATTTCCCTACAAATTACTTAAAATTTCCCTACTGAGTCCAAAACTTCCCTCCAAACACAATAATTTGTCTTAAACTAGTACATGTTTCTTCAAGTGTAGAGTTTATTTTTATACCTTACTTATAAAAAACATATATTGTGAGTCACATTATACTGTCTTATAAAAGTCTTCTATAAAAGTTATTTTACAAAAATATTTGATAGTGTAATGGACATTTTTTATACAAGATTTATAGCATCATATTTCTTTTATAAAGTAAAATGAAAGAGGTTGAAATGACTTTCTATAAAAAGTTGTGTCAAGCCAACAAATTCTATTGGCGGAATATAATGGTCATTTGCAACAACTAAAAGCATTTCTAACAGAACTGAAAGAACTGCAATTACTGTATAATCATTAACTTTAACCGTGTTTTAAATATGCCGTGTACAATTTCTCTCCACGTGCTGGTAAAATTGGAATTTTTTCCTAATTTGTTAGAACAAAATTTCCCTCCGCCCGAAAAATTTCCCTCTGGTAACACTGTTTTACATCCGAGTAGGCTACCGCTTATTAGCGAACTTCCTTAGGAAAGATGAGCTATTGCAGTGATCTCTATGATGATACCTAAGGTCGGGAGTAGTAAATGAGCACTGATCACGGCCCTCAGAACACGTTTTGGGGTGTCATTAAACGTTATATATGTATGTGTTCGCATTCTAAAGGCAGAATTTCAAGTCCGATTTGCTCCAAATTTGGTACACACGTACTTACTGAAATTTGGCTCAGACGACTTCGTTACTTAGATAAATCCAATAATTGGTCCAGAAGTAACCATTTTTTGAGATTATTCGTACTAGAAAAAAACATTTTTAGGGTTTTATCTAAAAAAGTTATATTATTCTGTACATTTTGTTTTTTCACTCGACCTTGGTCCCATCAAAATCGATTATAACGTAATAAACCATAAAAGTACTCGGTTAAAATCCACTGGGGGGGGGGGGTTACCGAGGGGCATCTTCTGATCCGACGCCGACGGCCGAGTTTGTACGCTGAGAGCGCGAAGGGAAGCAGACCGTAACGGGGATGCGGATTACTACCCCCCGGAAAACTATCCCCCAGGTGAAACGTGACGTCACCAAATCTGCCAACTAACCAATATGGGAGCCGTGTCCGCGACTGGAAAACTACCCCCCCCTAGCAAAAGCGGGTCGCCGGAATACTACCCCCCGGAAAACTACCCCCCCTCCCCCCAAGTGGTTCCTACAATTATACTGTTATCGGCAACATACTGTGACTAAACAGTTTAGGTTAGTCCTCTAGTTTTTTTTTATTCTAATTATATCGAAACTTGAGTGTGCGTGACTGGAAAACTGCCCCCCCCCGATCTCTGACGTCAGAATGACGTAGGAACCTGCTTGGGGGGTAGTTTTCCGGGGGGTAGTATTCCGGCGACCCACCGTAACCCCAGGTCGTACGGTGAAGGTGCAAAATCGCAAAGCGAGTTTTTCCACTGCGCGTGGAAAGAAGTAGCGCGTGAGTCGAAGCTGAAGGAAGTTCTACTAATATATTTCGAACACATAGTCAGCTATTGGTGAGTGGATAATTTCCCAAAATAGGCCTATATAAACCTTAAAATATATAAATTTAATTTCGGACGTTTTTTTTAAACTTACGTCAGCGTTTCAGCTGCGTGGTCTAATTGTTTTTTTTAATAAACTAGCTAAACTGCCTTAAGGTAAAACGAGCTTTCAACAAATCACTAGAATATGTATAACTACAACATTAGTTTATAATTTACATAATTATAAATACTGTGATTAAGAGGCACTTGACATTACGGTAGCTACGAAAGTGTTCAATTCAGAAACTTCATTAATAAGAAATTTGCGAAAAACTTACAATATTAATTATTTTAACAGTGGGATAAGCACGAACGCGTTTTCACATGGACACGGATATATATCAACGATACCGTGTTTGTATCGCCAAAGAATATTTTCCGTACATTGTCCTGTACCCGCATGGATTGAGCAATCACAGAATCCTGATTCTAAGATGAAATTACTCGTTATTGTTTATGGCGAAGTTTGACCGGAGGCTGAATCAGGTCTTGCAACGTTCGCACCACATTTAGACATCCCATCGAGTCTAGTTTCCATTCATTTCCATTCCTATGGCGACTAGAAGATTGAGAAGTTCTTGATGGTAATGTCTGCCGGGTTTCTGGTGAACTCTGGAGGAAATCGAGGCAATTGGAAACACTAAGTTTGCTTTATTCACTAAAACGAGGCACTAAAGTATTAGGCGATGACCTAAAAATTTGACACCAAGATGTAAATTCAGCAATAATGATTGTTGTGGAATGCGGTTGTTTTTTGTTTTCTATTTCATTGGTATTTTATTTTCACCAATCCACTCGGCGAAGCAAATGCAAACGGATTGTTGTATAATCTGACATTTTCACAGAAATAAAGATTGATTAGGACAGAGGCATTTAGATCGGGGTAGGAAGGTGGAGGTAACAGTAATCTAGGTAATGACACATTTGTAGAAGGGCAGGAGCTTGTGCGTGAATGACAGGATATTTTATATAATAATAATAAAAAGAAATACCTATATACGAACTGGATACGTGGCATTTTTTGTACTTGTTCAACTTTATACAGGTTGCGAAATAAGTTTCAAACAATGTTTTTCGAAATTGATTTAGCTTCAAGAACAATTGATTTAGCGTTGATTGTAGACTATTAGCAACAAGACAACGCCAACATATACCGTATAACATTTTCAAATTTTAATAAACGTTTAACCATTTAGCGCGTTGTCCCACAAGCTTGCTAAAAACGACCATGCGTTCCTATTCTGTGTTACGACGCCCATTGTTTTTGGTTGTTTAAATAATGCAGGACAATTTTGCAAAATATCTACTGTTTGCTGTACTTCCGCCTTCTACCCTCTTAAAAATTTCTAAGTTTGCTGTTTCAGAGTTTATTCAAACTTTTAAAGGGTAAACTTAAAACTGTATAATACTTCTCTCTATATATAAAAATGAATGTTTCTTGTTTTATTTTTCCTCTGTAGACTCAAAAACTATTCGAAAATTTTTACTACGAATTTCACATATTAAGGGTCTGCTCCAGTAAACGAGAAAGCAACCGGAAACGCAAGCGCTTCTCACTATATCCCTATCTAAACAGTGCAATTTCTTGCAGCTGAACGCTTTGACATTGCCTCATTTCAAACCATTTTATAAATCTTTTGTAATTGAGTGTTGAAGAAAAACTGAATATTCTTTATAATATTTCGGATCCGACTTGAAAATTATTTTTCATTATTCATTTTTTACTGTGTCAGGAAAAAAATTCAAACTTTGTACTTACAAAATGTCAATTACATAACAAATCAAAAGCATTTAAAAAACAAAACGGATGCGTATTGTGACTGTGCTTAAAATGTGACCTTGCAAACAATTTTGCTATACAAAATAAACGAAATAAATGGTTTGAAATTTAACATTGCTCTTATGGGATACAAATCCAAGATGGCCGCCACTACAGCAGTCCCTTAATGTCAGGAGTGTTTAGACTTTACAGCGTTGCTAACCCTTTACTATAGATATAAATTGAACTAACTTCCTCCAAGCTATAAAACTCAAATTGTGCAATGTTAATCTTAAGAGGTAATTTACAAACCATTTACAATTCGATTGCTTAAGTTAAATGAATGAAATGGGATAACTACCCTTACAATTAAATAATCGTTTATGCACTTACTTTTTCTATAAGCTCAAAACTATTCAACTAATTTCACAATTTACACATTGTACCTGGATTGTTTAGAGAATATGGTCACTGCAACCAAAGAGAATAAAATGGGTAGCTAACCCTATACAATAAAAACATTGTACTAATTTCCTACCAGCTATAAAACAAAATTTGTGTAATATTATTTTTAAGTATTATAAAAAACCATTTGCAATTCGATCACTTAATTCAAAGAGATTAAATAGTATAACTACCCTTAAAATTAAATAAACATTAAAATTGGATAGCTACCCATACGCTCTCTACCATCTGCCCTGATCATAAGAGTCTTATTTTAACAAGTCACTCTAAAATACATTTTTCAATACGCTCAATGAATCAAGTTTGTCAACTTAATCTAAGGATTTACTAAAATCAAGCAATAGCTATAGTTTGTAAGAATTGGGAAGGACTCTGAGTGATTAGTGAACCCTTACTACCACGGTTGTAGGACGGAGAGTCCCCGGGTAATCCGCACACGGGTCGATCGTAAAATATTTGAGCGAAGCTGGACCGAGGGCAATGAATACTTAACACTTATAAGAAGCGAAACCGTAGTGCTTTTCAGGGCGACGCTTTTGAGTCCTAAGATTTTCTAGTTCACTGATACTAAAACAGGTTTCGCTAGCGTCAACGCGGTGGACTGTACTTCTTTCCCAGACTCGGACTGTACATTTCTCCCCAACTTGGAGTTTGGATCGTTGACACACCCCACCCCATCATACCCCGTCACTTTCACTCGTGCTAATTTCCAATGTTTGGGATTTTTGTGTTGACACATTAGGTTCCACCCTGACGGATGGCTTTGGTTGTTTTTCTTTCGGCAAAATACATACCTGCATTATCGATTTTTTCCAGACAAACCATTGCTTGGACGAAATAAATACACATGATCTTTTTTATTGAAAAATACCTCCCCTACACGGTGGTATTTTTTATTTTTCTCTATCTGCATTCCAGCTCGAAATATTAAGGATAATTGGGGAAAAATGATAATCGATTTTTTTTCGACTTTGGGAAATTGATAGACTGGTAAACTTTTTTTATGTTAATATACATACTTTAAGGTACTTATAAAAACAAAATCAGCCGTATTGCAAATTACTGTTAGTTGTAACCTACACCGACTAGGCTAATATTTTATACTTTTTATTTGCTTAACAATGTTTAAACAAATCAAAAGTTTAAAAAATATTGGTTTGTAATGGTTTATCCAGTGTAGCCTTACAATCATCTATTATAAGTAAAATATAATTGGATTAAGGCTAAAATATAACAATGCGTTTAAAATCATAGTAGGCGTAATTATAAATCGGCTAAAAGCTAACATAGCTAAATTAAATGATAATTTTATTTAGGTATAGGCCTATATTATTTCTAAATATATTCAGCGAGTTAATATTTTCAACTGTTTCTTATTACTGGTTTGTCTATTCCCGAAAAAAAAGTTTTAATATTTCACATCTTATATATATTTGAGACTGTCTGGGTTTATTCAGGGAAATTTTCTTCTTTCTAAAACAAAAGCTATACTGAACCGTAGTTTTGACCACTTAGGAAAAGGAGTACTTTTGACCACTTAAACGTTCGCGCGCATTATTATTCCATAAGAGCCCATGTTAATTCGGCACAACAATGGGTTGTATAGAACGCAACCTTAAAAGGGGAATTTTTCTTGTTCTCACAAACATGCGGTTTTTAACTATACATTTTTTTTAAAGATATGAACTAACCATACACATAGTACGTAAAAGATGTTATCAGATACGGGGAGAAAGTATGTAAATATAGATTGCCTTTCTTTTGCGAATAATATTTAACTTTTACAAATGTATGTTAAAGAGAAGAAATTATTTGTTTCGTTTTTATGTAATATGCTGTAAATATAAATTGCCTTTCTTCTGCCAATAATGTTTACCTTTTAGTAATGTAAATAGTAATGTAAAATATTTTAAAGCTGCAATTATTTGTTTATTTTGTACGTAATTTGCTGTAAACATAGATTGCCTTTCTTTTGCGAATAATATTTAACTTTTACAAATGTATATGTTGAAGAGAAGTAATATTTTGTTTTTTGTTTTTATGTAATATGCTGTAAATATAGATTGCCTTTCTTCTGTCAATAATGTTTACATTTTAGTAATGTAAATAGTAATATAAAATATTTTAAAGCTGCAATTATTGATTTGTTTTGTACGTAATTTGCTGTAAACGTAGATTGCCTTTCTTTTGGCAATGACAAGTAACTTTTACTAATGTAAGTATTTTAAAGCAGAAATTATTTGTTTGTTTTGCATGTAATTTGCTGTAGATATAAATTGCCTTTCTTACTTTCTATTTACAATGATTTATAAACTTTCAAAATGTATATATTTTAAAGTTGTATTCATTGATTTATTTCGTATTTAATTAAATGTAAATATAGAATGTCTTTGTTTTGCCTACTGAAATATGCATTCTTAACATGTAGTTTGTATTTTAAAAAGAATTTTAACGATCATGTCCATAAACATTTATAACATTTTCTGAATTACAGTGGGTTATATTGTAGTTTAGTAGAAATGTGTAATTTGTTTGACATAGACATTAAATTTGCAGTTGTGTAATTGTAATTTTGTTTTTTCAGTCATAATTGAAATTATAAAAATAAATCATCGTGCTTTCAACTTGATGATTTGAGTATTTTTTTAGAACCAATAATAGTTTACAAAAATACGGTTTTTATATTAGCACAAACTGAGATGTTGAGTTTGCTTTATTTTAGACAATTATTTTTTTATTAATCTCATAATATTTTAACTTTCATCAATCATTGTTTTTTACGTTAAATATATTGTTTCCATTATGGGCAATTTCAAGAGTCTGTGCAGCCTTATCGCAATATTGGATCTTTGTTAAATGCAAAGCGGAAGCAGTCGGAATTACTTTATTTTTGGCTTAAATTATATCTGTCGGCCTATTTAATCCTTATGGGGCAAAATCCAACTTGGAGCTATATTAGTCCTACAGAATTTTGACACTTCGATATTATCTACTGGGGTTGGACCAGTTTAGGGTGAAAGAGAAAGTTGTTCGTGTGTGTTGGCGAGAGAGACAGATATATTCGCCGCTCGGCTGGCTGGTGCATCGAAATTAAAAACCTTCCAATTCATTCCTCACTCTCGGTCTTGGCAGCCCGCAAAAAGACTGGTGGCGCTCGGAGTGGATTTTTGGTAAACTACCAACTACTGTTCCCTTTTAGTGCATAAGGTTTCGCTTCTTATAGTATTAAGTATTCATTGCCGAGGGTCCCTAGCCGATCCCTCATTAGCGCGGGGACCCTCGGTCCTCTCCTGCCAAGAGAGGATTAACGGCCAGGTCACTGAAATACTCCATCCTGGGCTTTACCTTTTCCACCATGTTTATTTTGCATTCTCAGTTGCATTAGAAACGTTTATAGTGCATTTCTAACTACAAAATACGATGATTTCTTCAAGTGTTTTAACAACTGATAAACGCAGTCAAATGTTGGCTAAATTTAGTAAATGAATGAAAGAGAGAAATATAAACACTATAAATGATAAGGTTTTACTTGTTTATTTTATCTGAACTATTGAAATATGGGTCGCCGGAATACTACCCCCCCGGAAAACTACCCCCCCAAGCAGGTTACTACGTCATTTTGACGTCAGAGATCGGGGGGGGGCAGTTTTCCAGTCACGCACACTCAAGTTTCGATATAATTAGAATAAAAAAAACTAGAGGACTAACCTAAACTGTTTAGTCACAGTATGTTGCCGATAACAGTATAATTGTAGGAACCTGCTTGGATGGGGTAGTTTTCCGGGGGGCAGTATTCCGCATCCCCTGAAATATTACAAGTTAGCTACTTGCAACATACAAGACGTTTGCAGTTTAAAAAAATCAAAAGGACTTCGATTTTAAGCACCAGGCGAGCTTTTATTGCTGTCCCTTGTCAACCTTCTTCAAACCCCATCCTAATCCTATAAGTGCGAGAGCGGACCCAGAATCCCCGGTCAACCCCCCATTAGTCCGGGGACCCTCGATCCTCGCTTACTGAAACAGGTAAAGAATTTTCAGGTCATATTTGGCCCGGGGACCCTCGGTCCGGCTCCCTACTACCACACAGACACGGGTGAGGCGCCTACCTGGCCTTCCCCGCTCGGGTTCCTACTGGGCATTCTACTTTAAGAAATATTTTTTTAAATTTCATTTTATAAGTTAAAACAATTATTACCATTGTTATCTACGTAAAATAACAAGAACAAAGAGTCCAAACACGACTTGCTTTCATCAACTTTAACAAATAAACAGCTATAAATACACAAATAGCACTATAAGCATTGCCGGGTGTACTAGTTGTCTGTATTATTTTCTTTTTTCTGTTATTTGTTTGTTTTTTTAATAAAATTTAAAGATTAAGTTGTCTTTAATTGTCGGGTACACTTAAATAGGGTGCTCATTTTACAAACTTTCCAAATTGACTAAAAATTACATAAAACATATGTTTCTACCAATTTTTAAATTCATAGCGGAACAAATATACTTTTATTTTTAAAATGGTTACCTCCCTCCCATCACTAACATACACATAAACATTTTCAATAGTTACCTATACCTTGTTACTGTCAATTATTCATATATCGCCACCATTTATGTTTTAAAAACAATACACGACTTCGCGGGAACATGAATTAACTAGCTAGATCCCTGGCTAGGACGCTAAAACCAACTAACAATAGTCCACCCCACCCCTCTGCATCCACCATTATGTGTTCTATCCTTGGTGTGTCAACACCTGTTTGCATTTGTTGTATTTCTATTGTATTTTTATCTGTGTTTTGATTTCTTAGTACGGAGATGAACTACGTTAGTTGTTTACGGTTATTGGTACAGTTCAGTTTAATTTATTATTATAGCTTTCTTTTACACAGGCCTAGAATTCTGGAGTTTAAGTCCCTAACACTTGATAACAGTTCATAACGGAAAATGTTAAAGTTAACAGCAAAAGTGAACATCCCTTATTACTATAGCTTGCGATACCTCAAATTAAAGATCTTGGAAATTGTAGAATTTGTGGGAAAAGTAAAATTAACAGTTCTATTCACTTGCTACATTTAATGATTTGTTTAAAAAAAGTTTTCTGAATTTTAGAATATATTTTAAATGTAGGTGTTAAGTTGTGAAATACTTTTAAACTACTTAAAACAATGCCAATGTGTAAATAAATTCCAATTATACCAATTATTTTTAATTAAAAGTTTAAATTGTATTGCATAAAGTTTGTGGAAATTTATCAATTAGAAAAACTCTGAACTTATCCCACCGTTTAAGTCACTCGTAATGTTAACTCAAAATGTTTCAATGAGACTGGTCTTTGAAAAACCATCTACAGCCGAGAAAATTAGGAACACTTACAAGAATAAAAATCACGTACAATCAATAGTGATAGTTATTTTATAAAACTACACTATTTTGAATAACGTTAAAAATGTCAACACTAAAGGGTTAAGTTTAGTGGTGCAGTGAAGCCTTTAATTCACCCAGGAAATGGAGGACGCTCTGTACATTAAGGAGACATATTTCAAAAATCACAACTCCTTCAAATGTGTATTTCTGTTTTAAATATATCGATATTAAAATAAACATAAAAAAGACGCAGAAAACCCCTCAAACTAACCCGGATATTTTATGGAATCAAAACCCTTTGTTTGACTAAATAATAATATACACGAAACTGGACCGTTCCCCCACTTGATCTAATCTCACCTCAGCCAGAGTAATTTTCTACAACAAATTGCCAACACAACCAGTACAAACCAGGCCGTCAATCACTTCGCATTAATATGCAAACTTAATTGTCCACAGCTGATGCAATTATTGTACTACGGACAGATTGTAATCACGAACAAGTCCACAAGTAATTGTAATGCATTGTAAGTCGAATTACCACCCACACTGCAAAGCGGTTTTGTGAAATTATTCTCAGGAGTTCAATAGTTGAATAGTTATGTGTGTTTATAAATTGTGACTCATAAATTTGCTGTGTAAATATTGTTGATTTCTATATCTGAGCTCTGAGCTTACCACAACGTTCAAGTCACTTGCAACAGTTTATTGGGTCTCTTAAAAAGAAACAATAGACAAACGATTTTAACATTTAGTCAGTACGTAAAAGTATTTAGTATGATCAATTGCTTAACGATGGATAACGTTTTATTAAGACTAGTTAAGCCCGTAGGATCAAAAGGGTCAATTTCCACTTTGCCGATCTTTCAGAATAAGGCAAAAATATAATTTTGTTATCAGTTGCCTTGAAATATAGTTTGTATATTGTAAATATCTATCGTCTCTTACTTTGTTTAAAGAGCTTCGAACACTATTTTTCTGTACACTATTTTGTTGTATTTTTAACGATGTAGCCAGAGAATAACATAGAAATAGGTGTGGTATTGCTTTACGTTTTGTACAGTAAATATAATTATTTTTATTAGATATATTATTATTTGTAGCATTAATTGTAAGTTTTAGACATAAGAAAAAGCTGCTGTTTTCAATAAAACTAGAGACATAAATTTTAATTGTAGTTAACTTTTTAATGGGCATTTATGGCAACAAACTTGTACACCAATAGGTGAATTTACAAGGAATATCAAGTAAAACAAAGTCAATTTGTGGGTAGGCTTATTTTATAGCAATTTTTGCAAGTATTTTAAAAATAATTAGTGCAAGAAATGTCAATTTACTATTCTTAAATTTTAATTCAACCCTGTCCATCTGTTTCACCCTGCGTTGAACTCGAACCAGGTGACCCAAACACGGATCCATGTTATGACCATTCGATAGTTTGACAATCGATATATGTACAAGTAGGAGCGATATCGATACTCCGACCACAACCGCATCTACCGCACCATCTACCACTCCGAGAAATAATATTAAATACAAACTACTTTTTTACCTTCTTCAGTCTTTCTGCAACGTGAACGTATCATGTTGACCAGAGTGGGGGCAGTTTTGATCTCTTGCCAACCGTCGGACCTTGAAAACTTGGGCCAATCTGGCTTATAATTAAAACAACAGTTAATTGGCTTTTCAATAATACAAAGTCTGATTGCCAATGACACATGATCCGATTTATTTAAATTCTCTCACCGGTCTGCGAGCTAATTCAGTTATCCCGTCGCCTCGGCCTGCTTATCGAACAATGAATAATTCAGCTACAACAGCTTCAGCGAAGTAACAATGTTCAGTAAAAGCTTAAGTGTGTGAGATGGTTTTATCTTAATTAAAGGAAATGATACTGTCTCCTGTGCAGATTCATACGCACACGCGGGGGGTAAGCAACGTTACGTATGGGTCTGATAGGTGGGATAGAGGAAATCAGGGGAACATGGTTTTGCTAATGTATTTTCAGTTTGCGAGGCTGTACCTTGGGCTTTATGAGTTTTTCAGTTGATTGGGCCGCTGGAAAATTACGTCACATAACATACACATTTTTAAGATTCCTGATATTGAAATTTTGAAGTCTTAGAAACAATATCGAATTGGAAAAATTTGTCTGTGGGTGATTAAATTGGTAAAATTTGTCTGTGGGTG
>JAGFPH010009833.1:0-18168 GCA_018207615.1 Philaenus spumarius | reverse complement strand
AATTATACTGTTATCGGCAACATACTGTGACTAAACAGTTTAGGTTAGTCCTCTAGTTTTTTTTATTCTAATTATATCGAAACTTGAGTGTGCGAACCTGGAAAACTGGCCCAACCCCCGATCTCTGACGTCAAAATGACGTAGGAACCTGCTTGGGGGGGGGTAGTTTTCCGGGGGGTAGTATTCCGGCGACCCGAACCTGTTTGTATTAGATCTGTATCTGCAACATTTCATATGTTATTAATTGTTGTGTAAATATGGTGGTATTCCAATAACAATTTAAAATCCAATTTGATAAAATCATGTTTACCAAGGTGCAATTTCTTCACTGATACAATTATTTGATCAACATTTTTTACATGATTCTGGGTGGTAGGTGACTCAGTGGTTAAAGGAGCTCTAAAGTCTGCTATAGAAATCGATTCTTTACATTACGTTTCAAATATTAAATCCAAGTCAATCTTGTATCAGTTATAGTATGAACCAATTAATTTTTGATAAGCAATACTGTAGATCAAGGGCTCATCCAGAAAACAATTTCTTCAACTTCACAAGCTGATCTTAACCATAACCGTTACTTATGGTTACTTATGCAAGTAGGGCCTATTGTGTATTTGTAAGTAACAGTTTTGTTAAGGTTTAAACTATTTTTTAAATAAATGACCCTCCCGGTAAAAATCTGAAAGATTAAGGGACTCTAGTTTTTCGTTTCTTTAGTTTTCGTTAGATTTTCATGAAATTCACTTTTATGTTATATACTAGCTGGACCGATCCGGCTTTGCACGGATAAACAATTCAAAGTTAAATGTATATTAACCAAAAAAATGTATCAATAAAAATATTACACTATGTATGTTTTATGGGGATTTTTAGTAACTTTGACCCCCATGCTCCCCCTAAAATTTCGAATTTTTTGAAAAAATTTCTTAGCGAGCAATATAGGGCCCTAGAGGAAGCTACATACCAAATTTCTTTCCAATCCGCTCGGTGGTTTTTGAGATGTCATGATGAGTGAATGAGTGGTTTTTGGATTATATATATTTTAATATAGATTACATCACCGGTTTTAAATTGTAAAATTCTGAACTCACTTTTTAAACTACTAGAATAATTATGAACTAATAATAATGAATTAGGACCCATACAAAATTCTATATTAATATAAATAAAAATAATGTATTGTTTGAGATTATTATTAGTTTAGTAACTTGTTTAGTTTAGGTATATTGTTAGTCTAGTTATAATAACGCGAGGCAATTGTTACGCCTTACTAATTTAACGTAGTCTTAAGCCACGCCTATTTGAGTTTTGTATAAATACGGAGCAGGAAACATTGTTAGGTTAGTTATAATTTGACTATTGTAGCTCGTGCATTACTTAGTCGTTGAAATAAACGTATTAGATGTGAGATTGTGTGTTCAATGTTTATTCTATTTAGTAATAGATTAATAGTTAAACTAATTAGAAAATTCAGAGACGACGCGAAGATCATTAATTATTATTGTAGACGTCATATTAAATAATTTAGTTTTAAGAAAAAATTTTTAATCTGCCATCGATAATTTTACTGAAAATTTTAAGATTGTCATACAATTAAAACTCGATGAACAGAATAAATCACCCATAGACCGAAAAGCTGTGTGATCCAAATTACTGGAAAGCTTTATTTCATTATTTTTGTAACTGTGCAAGATGTAGTTTTTATTTGTAGGGATAAATTATTTAAAATTATTAAAATCCCCACTACGACATTTAGCCTGATAAAGAACGGGGAACACACACAACAAGCCATCGTCGAAACTAGGTACGAACCTAAGACGACACGAACCGTAGCGTATTGAAGTGGCAGCAGCTTACTTTTTGCGCTATCAACGTTCTTTTTAAAGATAAGTTTGAGCAAATAAATCCTGCGAAAGTTAAATGGTTATCGTTTCTGTCCGGGCGTTGAAGTCTCCAGAATGTGTTTTTAAGTGATCAAGGAATTTTACGAGAGGAAACTTCCAGCTAAGTAAGAACGGGGAGCCGCGCACACAGTTCAAAATAATTATTCTGTTTGCATCATTACATCCAGATAGAATGACAATCTAATGGCCCCCGCAGTACACTCCAGAATGAATGACTCGACGATTAGCCTATACAACCACCATCAATGCCTTTAGGCGCAGGTAGACCACTGCCAACAAGCCTTGTTATAATAATCATACGCAGCAGTCCGGCCGTACTTTGGATCTTGTGTAATTAATGGACAGTTTTGGATCCAAACAAATGGCCGACATTATAAAACAATTTTCGTCTGGTAGCAGATCTAACTCGCACTTCGCGTGACTCGAGACCACTAGCCGCATGAGCTATGGGTCTCCGAAACTTCCTTCGAAGTGATTTGCTAGACTGGTTTCCCGACTTCACAGTTGGGGCGCAAAATGTAAATTGTGAACGTGCTACTCGGGTTCAACCTGGGTTGGGATTTATAGGGAGGGTTTAATACAAGGAGCTGGAGTGTGCGATCGACACGGTAGACAAAAGGACTAATGTTTTTATTTGAATTGTTGAATGACTTTTAATTCCTTTAACTTGTGTACTACTATTTCACCAATATGGTGAAACAATCTTAAAATCGTTAAAAATCTTCGTCTCATCTTGTTTTAATATGTGAATTATTACTATTGGGAAAACTTCATAAAAATAAAATCTGGCGTATCAATTCTAAAATTAAAAGGTTAGAGTACATTATTCCTAACCGGGAGTTAAACTCTCCGAAAGTATTTTTAATTATACTATACTTAAGTAAGAATGCAAATACATCATCGATAAATAAAATATTTTATTTAAATCCAGATTTACCATTTTAACTAGAAAACAAATTAATTTTATTCTTACTTCTGATACTTTAAAGGTCCTTATACTTAGACCTTTTATTGGGCATCATCCTCCCGTATCTAAATTAAACTTTAGTTTTACGATATAATTTTTATTTTCATTACTATATATATTTCTAACCGACATGTTAAATAATCGTGCAAAGCAAGTGTGAGTTTCAACAAGTGACTATTTGTTAGTATGAAAGCATCCAATAAATGTTTACAAATTTTCTATTTTATATGATTTTTTTAAATGGGCCACCATTGGCATCTCAGAAACTATAAAAGTTACAACAATCTTTAAATGGGGGACCTTCCCTACTTTTTCCCTTACATTAAAAATACAATATTAACATTTCCAAAAATTCCGCCATTTTTCCAATATGGCGGCCAACTTCATTTTTTTAAATAGAACCCCCTATTTTTATGTTGAATTTCGATTGAGGACACAAATTTAAGACATTTTTATCCTTTTGTATTTTTTCCTAAACCCAACCGTTTATGAGCTACAGCCTCTCAAAAATTTTCTATTTTATATGATTTTTTAATTGGGCCACCATTGGGATCTCAGAAAGTATTAATTTTACAGCAAACTTTAAATGGGGAACATTTCCTTGTTTTTTGGGAAATTAAATAATATGTAGTTAAAATATTTTTAAATGGCCGCCATTTTCCAATATGGCGGTCAACTTTGAAATTTCTTATGGAAGCCCCTATTTTTTATGACGGATTTGGGTTTTAAATGCAATTGTAAGACTTTTTTATTCTTGGTGTTTTTTTTTTTATAAACATAACCGTTTAGCCGCTAGGAGCGCTGAAAGTTTCAGAAACTCTTATTTCAACAATTATTAAAGAGGCATGTTTTACCATTTGCAAACAATAACGTTTTACTCAAAGGGTAATATTTTGTACAATGGAAAGTTAAAAAGCTGATGTAATTTCACAAATACTTAATTTTATACAAAAAATGTACTTAGATTACTGTTAAAAAAATCACCTCTCCTACCCCACCCTATAAGTCACAGTGAATCTGTTTAATAATTTAAATATGTTTGTGAGAAAGTATGTGCCGTTTATTTAACAGTAATTTAAGTACGTTTTTTGTATAAAATAAAGTATTTGTGAAATTGACACAGCTTTTTAAAATTCCACTGTACAAAATATTGCACTTTGAGTTAAATTTTATTGTTTGCAAATGGTAAAACATGCCTCTTTAATAATTGTTGAAATAAGAGTTTCTGAAACTTTCAGCGCTCCTAGCGGCTAAACGGTTATGTTTATAAAAAAAAAAACACCAAGAATAAAAAAGTCTTACAATTGCATTTAAAACCCAAATCCGTCATACAAAATAGGGGCTTCCATAAGAAATTTCAAAGTTGACCACCATATTGGAAAATGGCGGCCATTTAAAAATATTTTAACTACATATTATTTAATTTACCAAAAAACAAGGAAAGGTTCCCCATTTAAAGTTTGCTGTAAAATTAATACTTTCTGAGATCCCAATGGTGGCCCAATTAAAAAAATCAAATAAAATAGAAAATTTTTGAGAGGCTGTAGCTCATAAACGGTTGGGTTTAGGAAAAAATACAAAAGGATAAAAATGTCTTAAATTTGTGTCCTCAATCGAAATTCAACATAAAAATAGGGGTTTATATTTAAAAAAATGAAGTTGGCCGCCATATTGGAAAAATGGCGGAGTTTTTGGAAGTGTTAATATTGTAGTTTTAGTGTAAGGGAAAAAGTAGGGAAGGTCCCCCATTTAAAGATTGTTGTAACTTTTATAGTTTCTGAGATGCCAATGGTGGCCCATTTAAAAAATCACCCTGTATAATGTTACAAGAACATTTAAGCATCTAGAACAAAATCTCTAGTGAAAGTCAAGTTAAGTTTTTTAGAACTAAATTTTGTATTCCAAAGAAGAATTTCCTTCGATGGAAAATACATGAAATATAGGAAATTAAGTGTGATTAATACATTTTTGGCAGATTATAAAGTTGTCTAAGCATTAAATTTGTTTAATAGAACGAATTGATGTAACACTTGATTTCGTTTTTCAGTTTGCTACAATAGTTCCAAAATCCCCCTATGAACCCTCCTACAACACCGTTAAAGTTACTCATAAAGTAGGTTTGTTTGGCCAGCAATAAACATTCTTTTCTAACTAAGCGTTTAAATTTCTTATTTCAATATCTTGAGACTGTATATATTATATTCTTTATACATTCATTTCTTGCCAATTTAAAGATTACGCGAATACAAATGTCTTTTATTTTTATGTTTCACAATTAAATTTATATTTTATTTTCAGTATCTGTTAAATTTTACAGAGGACAGCAAGAACATATACCTAACACAAAATATTGAAACAACAATAATTTATGAGCAGTATAGATAAAACAAACCATAGTAATTATTTTCAGATTAAACCAAAGTTTTAGTCAATAATCCTTAAAACAGGAATAAAATAATTCCCGAAGATTTACATAATTAGGAAACTCTTATGGCGGGTTGGAGAACTCCTGCTAAAATTATTTGTCTGATAAGCTAAGCCCCCAAAAGGAAGTAAACGGGGTGAAGTGCAACAATTACCTGTATCGATCATCGTCAGTAACCTTTCGCTTCTTAAACGCGATACAGTAACCACCCAGACCCACGCACACCGCACAGATACGACAGACAGCTCCGAAGATTACAATCTCCCTCAATCACAGAATCCATCTCATCCGACAAGTGGGCGACTCCGTCTTAAGAGCTTCCATAATTGATTCTGTAGATGTTTATATTGACACAGGTCTGATTATGTATGCGCCAACATGAGGAAAAGTCTAATTGATGCTTGGAAATCTTGGCTTTATTCTGAAATAATAAATACATCATCGCGTCCGTCAAAGTTACACGCCCCCGCACGCAACGTCGCGCGGTGAGCTTCGGAGGTGATGCTGAGTTAATTCATCTCTGTTTTAACGTAAAGCTACAGAGCAAGACGTTGTAGGCTTTTGAAGATTTCTGAGTCTTGAAAGTAGACTTATTGGTCTCTCAATGTACTTCGTTGTGTTGAGTTATGTGAACATGTACGTATATTAACAGAATACAAAATCGCACAAATAATGCAGTAAACCTTATTTATTCAAATGCATTTTAACAATACTATTCCCATCTTCAGTGTTGTATGAGGTTCAATATCACCTTCAATTTTGCGTGTTTTGCCTTAACGGAAAGCTTTGAAATTATCCTTACGTTTTTGGTCACGCCAAAACATTCAGATACAACCAGTACTAGTAATAATAACAACAAAAATAAATGAAAAAACATTTGTTTATAAACATGTTTTCCTATCCATGAATAACATAAATATACTCGAACTAAAAAAATGAAAAATAATCCACATATAAAATTAATTCTTCCTCAGCGAATCTAATATTGTAATGAGACTTAATATCTTGCAATCTTTTTACTTTTCACAAAATAAACACACACAAAAAACATTTTGCGTACTCCTGCGAAAACATCACGCCCCATGCTTTTTGGGTGTGTTTTATTTTGTGAAAAGTAAAAAGATTACAAGCTATCAAGCTTCATTACAATATCACATTCGCTGAGGAAGTATTAGTTTTATATGTAGGTTAGTTTTTATTTTTTAGTTCGAGTCTATTTATGTTATTTGTGGATGGGAAAGCAGGGTTTTAAAAACAATTTAATTTATTTAATTTTTAACTTTTTAGTTATAGTCATAAATTGGAGTTTTCCGATAATTTTTGATTGTCAGGGCCCCTACCCTCTCCATATCTGAGGGTAATATACGTATGCAAGAACGCAGTCGTAATGCGATGTGCTACACGAAGCAGCCCGAGGCGATCCGGAAAGAGCCGAGGCGACCGTGCACCGGTCCACTCACCGGTTGAACGGTAGTGAGTTGAAGAAAAGCATGTAAACATATATATGTACAAGTAAACATGAACTAATAAAACTAAATAAACAATACATGACTTGAAGTATGGATTGGTGACCTCATAGCTTGTAGCAGTGTCGAGGTCACCACTTAAAAAAAGGTGGAGAAAGACCACTCTCCGACAGTTATTCCACTATGGTTATGTGATTTGTATCCATATATCACGCACAATAACCAGGTGTAGAAAATGTCTGAATATCAGCTTCTAATAAAGATAACAAAATGTATGACTTCTAATTTCAAAGGATTGTGTATTTTGCATTTAACTTGGTAGTTTACAAAATGAGATAAATCAGCCATTTTACCAACATGGCGGTCTAATTTAAATTTCTATTGGAAACACCTATTTTGTACTAACTTACATTTTCAGATTTTATACGTACTTGTAAGGCTTTGTTAACGCTTGGTTAGAAAATAATTTTTATCGTTGACCAAGCAAATCTACTTTATGAGTAACTTTAACGGTGGGGTAGAAGGGTTGAGGTTCTAAGATCTATTGTAGCAAGCTGAGAAAAAATCAAGAGTTGTAACAATTCGTTCTATAAAATAAATTTAAGGTTTAAAATACAACCCATTTGCTGTAAATTTGACTTGAAATTGTGATTTTTGTGGTTTTGAAAAGCTCTAGCACCTTGGAGAAAGAGGAAAAACAATAACTTCCACTTAAAAGGTAGGCCTACATGAAATAACATGTTTGATCATGCCACACAATAAATAGTAGTATACTTATTTGTACAAGTAACTTATTTTAATGGCTTTCATTTTCAAGTTGTTTGTAAGTAATCTGAAAACTGTAATTTTTATAAAATATTTAATTTTCATGGTGTGACTTAATAAAATATGTAATGTTAAGCGTTTTTAAGTAGGAGTTATTTTTATCTCCAGCCCCCAAGAAGCTAGCACCGAGAGATCCAGCCTCAGACGTTCTCTAAAGTGTTTTAAATCCCTACATCAGTCCCCGGGTTCAATTCAATACCTCCAATAACCTGTATGTACAAAACACAATCCCCTTAAAATACAAGAAATTAATTTAAATCACTATTTTTGAATTAGCAGAAACAGCACTACTCGGGATTAAACAGGCCGACTAGTGCATGGTACGCAGCGATATCGGTAGATTTAATCGATAATAAATAATAATAATTCTTATTATGGACAGAATAATAGTTCTTCTTAAGTATGGACAGAAATTATATTTGTTATTCTTCATAACATTTAAATTTAAATTGGCGAATACTCAGACATTGTAATGCCAAACTTTCCTAAAACGGATGACTTTAACGCTGGTGTAAAACGAAGTTCAGAAATAAATCGACAATTTTTATTTTCCATAAACCTCTTCATTATCTAACTTGAAACTAAACTTTAATTTTAAAATGAGTCAGAAAGAGAGAGCAATAGTTTGGACGAAGTTTGTAAGGGGCGTAGGAAACATCAAACCACCTGTTCTTTGCACTTTACTTAACAGTGAGAAACTGAACCTAATGTAAGAACCATCTTGTATCTCATCACGACAGCCGTGGTCATGTCTTCAACGTGAGAAACCGAAGCTCGGTCATCGCCATAAAGTCTCAGGACTTGTCCACTTCGACTAATCGACTTTTGAACACCATCTCGACCGACATGCTCGACATACCGGAGCGTACGATCACGCGTCAATATTTTCTCGGGATTTACTATGATCCTTTATTGATGGGTTGTGCAAATTATATTTTACTAGGTAAATTCCGTGCACCTAGGAAGCATTTTGCTACGTAGAATTTATTTGAATTTTGTGAAATTACTTAAAATATTTCCTAGTTGTGTTTTTTAAAAAGCTTAGAGAAGCAGTATATTTTGAAGGTATACATCAGTTCTTTTACATATAGTTGCAAAGAACTGATGTACATTTTGAAATAAGCTGCAGATATTTTTTATTTGGAGAAAATATTAGTCTACATAGTTCTCATTATTTTTTTAATAAATATTCCTAACAAAGTTTTTTTTAAACAGGCCTTTTCCGGAACTTGCTTCTCCTTCGAAACTATGTTTCTTAAACTGTAGTATAATCTATTTAAAAAAAACTGTTTGCAATTAGTTTTGTGATTACAAACCCTTATAGCATAGCAGTTTAAGTCCAACTATTTGACACTGGACAAAATTTTCAAGGAAGCTAACCAGCATATATTTTAATAATCAAACTCAAAATAATGTAATTACAAGTTTTGTATACAAATAAAAATAATATATTAGGCCTATCTTTGTGATGACGTGTGTGATGTCGTTTGTAATTTCGTTTGTGATGTAGTTAGTGGTGTTGTTTGTGGTGTCGTTTATAGTGTCGTTTGTGGTGTAGTTTGTGTTGTCGTTTGTAGCGTTGATTATGGTGTCGTTTGTAGTGTCATTTATAGTGTCGTTTGTGGTGTAGTTTGTGTTGTCGTTTGTAGCGTTGATTATGGTGTCGTTTGTAGTGTCATTTATAGTGTCGTTTGTGGTATTGTTTGTAGTGTCAATTGTGGTGTCATTTATAGTGTATTTTGTGGTGTCGTTTGTAGTGTAGTTTGTAGTGTTTATTGCGGTGTCGTTTTTAGTGTCGTTTGTGGTATTGTATGTAGTGTCGATTCTGGTGTCATTTGTAGTGTAGTTCATGATGTCGTTTTTAGGGTCGATTGTGATGTCGCTTGTGGTGTCGTTTATGATGTTTTTACTGTTGATTAAGGTGTCGTTTCTAGTATCGTTTGTTATGCTGTTTGTAATGTCGATTGTGGTGTTGTTTGTGGTGTAGTTTGAGATGTCGTTTGTAGTGTCGATTGTAGTGCAGCTTGAAAGGGCTTTATTTTATGAAATGTACTTATTTAGATATTGCCGGATAATTTGCTCAAAAACATTTATTCCTGTTTTTATTTACGGAAATACCAAAACTACATTTGTTTTAAAGAAATGGTCGATTAGCGGGGGAATTACTCCGTGCTAGTGCTGAACGGTCGTACTACGTCTGCCGCTGACCACAAAACTATAATGTATTCCAGTAATGGCTATTTTCACAAAAAATTAAAATACACAACCCCGATCCCATCGACTACATTAATCTCCAATAAAGCGACAAAATTTTAAATTCAAATTGGACAGTTTGCATAACGAGTATTCAAATCGCTCTTTCCACGAGGAACTAATCTGAACACGGCCGGAGTAAAAACGGTAGTCTTCGATCCGACCAATAATAGAGCGATCACGTGGTATCCCGCGTAGGTGGAATCGATTTATTCTTCCTTAACGAACGTTTCGAGATCTCGACTCGAGATAAAGTCCGGAATGATTGACAGACAGAGTGTTTCGAGGGTCGGAACAAAAACATTATCATGAGATATCGACTTATAGAATCGATTAGCGATGTTTCTTCTCCGATGGAAGATTATGACGTGTGAAGAACAAAGATGGCAGACGAAATGGAGTTGTTTGTAAACTCGTCCATTTAGCGTTAATTACCGTATGGGGCTGTCGGTGAAGTGAATATCGTACTTCCTCCCAAACTCTTCGATTTTTTTTGAAATCAAAAGTTCTCAATAAAATGGTCTTAAATTTCTAGCTATTTTCACATCCACGGTGTTTTGCTCCCTCCAATAACGATCGCGTGCCCAGAATTAATTACAATTTCTTTCAAATATAAATTGTTTCTGAAAGAAATGATCGTCAAATATTTTTAGCGGTAAAAAATATGAAAAAATGATTCATTGATTAACATAACACTGTAGTGTATAGGTCAAATGTGTATTCGTTGTATAGATTATAATATGACGTATTGATGCAGGATGATAATTCAGAGAGGGTCATATAGGACAAAATAAAGAAAAAACTACCTATAAACATAGGGTGTCCGGAAACTCTACTTTTACCACGTATCCGCCATTTTCATCTTTTACAATAACCATGGGTACTAATAAAACAATGGTAGCAGTAAAAGAGCCTCCATTTGATTGAAGGGTTCATCATCCATAGTAACAAAGCTTAGACGGTAATTAATTTGCAAGATCAGTTAAGTTGGGCGTTGATTTACTGTTGCGCTTTGACAGATAGTTTCGCAGTTATGGCATGCGATAGGAATTTTATTATAAAGGGTAATTTTAAAATTAGACTCAATATTTTATTTAAGAGGTTAGAAATTATAACCTTACCCAAATTGAATAGCTTATGAAAAATATGATTTTATATATATTGAAGAACACAACTTCATTATTTTGAATTCTCTGAGTATATCTTAGTTTTTAAATTTATTTAACGTTTTCAAAATCAATGAATGGCATAAAGTCATGCACTTAATTTTTTTACCATGAAAAAACTTAGCAAAAATTATTAGTTTAAGGGGTTCCATTAAGGGAAAATATTTTTTTCCATTTTTTTTATTGCATATTATTATTCTACAGACCTTCCTGTTTAATTTGATGTATGATAATACTATGTTTCTCAAAGCGAAAGTGATGTTATATTATACATTTAGTTTGAATGTCCGTGCGAAAATGTATATTTTTTACTTCCAGAAGTATGGGGACATACGAATTGCCACAAATTTTGGGTCCATCTGAAACGCACGAACTGCCACGGTCATTAGAGGGGATTAGAAAGGGTCATTTCGCAAGATAAGAAACACACGAACTGCCACAAGGGTTCGGTCAGGTAGCGGCTCCAAGTGAGGGAAAAACGGGAATTATTCTCCCTCGGTTACCCCCATCCCCCCACCCACATACTTGTCTTCTTTTCTGGTATTTTCGAAGGCATTAAACAGTCTTGTTACATACCTAACAGTGGGAAGATGTCTCTTCCGGAATTTAGTGTGGTAACGGTGGGGGCGGGGGAAAGAGAGTGTGAGGGAGGGAGAGAGACACCGTTTCTTGTAGTTATTATTAAAGAGCATCCACCTTTCTCGTAATTATAATACGACGAAATATTATAATTATACAAATATTATAATCATACTGTTATCGGCAAAATACTGTGACTAAACAGTTTAGGTAAGTCCTCTAGTTTTTTTTTTAATTCTAATTATATAAAGTGATAATACGACGAAATATTATAATTATACAAATATTATAATCATACTGTTATCGGCAACATACTGTGATTAAACAGTTTAGGTAAGTCCTCTAGTTTTTTTTTTTATTCTAATTATATAAAGTGATAATACGGTACCTGTAAAGTGATAATTTTTGTACCTGTTTGAAATATAAGTAATGTGCAGGAATATCATCGAGGGATAACCGCGGGAGTATAATTCCCGTTTTTCCCTCACTTGTAGCCGCTACCTGACCGAACCATTGTGGCAGTTCGTGTGTTTCTTATCTTGCGAAATGACCCTTTCTAATCCCCTCTAATGACTGTGGCAGTTCGTGCGTTTCAGATGAACCCAAAATTTGTGGCAGTTCGAGTGCAGCCAGAGGTATTGCATATAATATAGTACTCTCTCATTGTAATTATGGTTGTGATCAGTAATTATAATTTCCTCTGTTGGCTAACCTGTATCTAAATGTAGTTGGCAAACAGCTGTATTGTTTTTTGTGTTTCAAACGATTTTTGTTGTTGTGATTTGTTGTTTTAAGGTTATTTGGTTAAGTGGATCCTACTAAATATAAGGTAGAAACTTTAAACTTGATTTACCGAAAATTAGATATTTTTTAAAGAAATGTACCTTTTTCTCATGAACCATATGTCATAACATAATCAAATTTTTACAGTGTGTTCATTCAATTGTTGTTCAAACTTTAAAACAGGGGTTTTATTATAAATCTAAAAGAACTGGAGATAAAAATTAATAATACTTCAAAAACATGGTAAAAAATTTGAACTTTGAAAATTTTTTCAGCAACTAAACGGAATTTAAAAAAATCCTTGTGTTAAAGTATGTGAAATGTACGGGAAAATCTACAGAAAAAAATTCAGATTGATAGCTTTAGTAGTTTTTGAGAAAAAGGAACATCAAGTTGACAAAATTAACAAGCGTTAGATAGCCCTTTACAGAACCCCTTAAATAATAAAAACTTTTAATAATAAACTAAGAATGAATTACGGACTTAATAAAGCTTATAATGTTTTTTTAAATAAAAATAACTGCATTTTATTACAGCAATTATTTAGCGTTTTATGTCAGGAGTGTTACCAATATGCCAAAACTGTATAGGTTATTTTAAAATTTGCATTGCGTTTTTAAGAATGTTTCTTCAAACATATATCAAGTTCTTTCCTGAAGCAAAACATGTTTTAAATTATCATGTAAGGATGTTTTAATTAGATAAATATTTATTTTAATGGAGTAACACTCATGACAGAAGGCAACACTCCTGAAAAATTATGGTTAGGGAATGAATTTATACAAAACATGTCAATATCAAACTCACAATTTAATTGATTTTTATGGTTTCTTATACTGTTCAAACAGCAAACAAAAAAAAACATTATAAGGCTGGCGTCTTGTGGAAGTTGTCTAACAATTAGAACTTCCATATAATTGTACAAATTTCTTCTGTAGAGAGTTTCATTGCTGACTGAATATGTTTTTATTTTTACTTTCTCACTATACTATAGTATAGAGAAAGTATAGTGATCGCAAAAAAAAATCGATGTTGAGATTATTGAGGAAATATCCGTTTTGGGACCTCCTGAATCCAAAAAAGTGGTTTTTACAAAATGTCTGTCTGTATGTATATTGTATGTCTGTATGTATACAAAGCTAGAGCGAAAACTATTCTATCGATTTCAAACAAATTCGCACCAAACATGTCAAGTAGGCCTGTATAGATGCACGAAAAACGGTTTTGAAAAATTTTGAAAAACAACCCCCTTATAAAAAAAACTGCTCTAACGATTTTGACAAAATTTGGCTTATTTGTAGCCTTTAATGTACCCTACCATATGCAAAAAATCGAATCTTTCTAAAAATTCTCGTTTAGCTAATAATAATAACAGATTTTTGGGGTATTTTGGCTATAAAGGGGGTTGTTTTTCAAAATGTTTCAAAACCGTTTTTCGTACATTTATACTTGCCTAATTGACGTGTTTTGTGCAAATTTGTTCGAAATCGATCGAATAGTTTTCTCTCTAGATAATAATAATAATAATATTTATTAGTTAATCTCTTACTTTAATAAAAATCACCTCTTCTACCCCACCCTACAAGTCACATTGAATCTGTTTAATAATTTAAATATGTTTGTGAGAAAGTATGTGCCAGATTCTGGTACCGTTTATTTTCTTAGTTATTATTTCCTTCTAAACTTACAACTTCACTTTAAAAAATTCTATTAATTTTTTTTAATTTTTCTTTATTTTGTTGCTGCTGTACAAGTCTTTGTAGTGCTGAAAGACCCTTATTATGGGCTACAGCCATTCGGAGCCGATAACGCTATATTAGATTTGAAGATAATGTTGAACCATCGTGATGTTACATAATATTTTATTTTGCATTCCTGTATTGTGGAATTTCAAGGACGTTCAGCAACTTTTTGATTTGTAATCAGACGGTCTTCTGACCACAATAAATCACCACAATAAAAGGAACCCGAGTCGACGTTTTTCCCAGTCTCGCTCGAAGCCTCGTTTATGGTTAACACTTTAAATACAAACGAGTTGCAGCACAGCCTCTGAAAAAATTCTCGCGTCGCATTGATAGTTCACGACCCATTCAACACTACGCATGCGTGCTCACGTCCATTGTTGTCCCATTAATTAAATTACAACTGGGGAACTTCCGTGCGTTTCCGCAATAATCGTAAAGCAAAACGGGCTTAAATTATTTCTAAACACCTCAAAATATGAAATATTCATAAGGCCGTTGTTAAAGTGATATTTTACCACTCGTGTCGATTTAAAGAATTACTATTCGATATGAATAACATCGATCGGTCGAAACTAGGCGTGCCGAGTTCCGATTTACGAGGATTATTAAAAACAAACCGAGTTTTATAATGTTTATGACTTCATTTGCGAGAGTCAACTTATTGCCGAGTTATTCCGAACTGATTTATAGACTCGCCGAAGTTACACGAACGGGAGCCGACCGCATTCCGAACTATAAATCTATCTGTAAATAGACAATTCAGTGTGTTTTTATTGTTCGATTCGCGCCGTTCCGTATTGGTTTTTACTCGGACGTTACTTGTGCATGACAAGAGTTTTTTACGCAAAAGCGACGCTCAAGCAGACGTAAATACAATGTTTATGACGCTTAAGCGCATGCGCAGCCCACTTTTTACAAATCTTGAAATCTGAATGCATTTAATTGAGATTAGAGATTAGCAAATACTTATCTCAACCGTTTCGTTTCACATCTTACTGGTTCGAAAATTAAAGAATTTCTTTGTCCTTTTACTTTCTCACTATACCATAGTATGGAGAAAGTATACTGATCGCAAAAAAAATCGATGTTGAGATTTTTGTGGAAATATTCGTTTTGGGACCACCTGAGTCCAAAAAAGTGGTTTTTACACAATGTCTGTCTGTTTGTCCGTATGACTGTATGTATGTCTGTATGTATACAAAGCTAGAGCGAAAACTATTCTATCGATTTCGAACAAAATTTGCACCAGACATGTCAAGTAGGCCTGTATAGATGCACGATTATGAAATTTTTTGAAAAAAACCCCCTTTTTGGCAAAAAAAAACCCCAAAAAATCAGTTATTCTTTTTTTATAAAAAAAACGGCTCTAACGATTTTGATGAAATTTAGCTTATTTGTAGCCTTTAATGTACCCTACCAAATGCAAAAAACCGCATATTTCTAAAAATTCTCGTTTAGCTAATAATAACTGGTTTTTAGGGTTTTTTGGCCATAAAGGGAGTTGGTTTTCAAAATTTTTCAAAACCTTTTTTCGTGCATCTATACAGGCCTAATTGACGTGTTTGGTTTAAATTTGTTGGAAATCGATCGAATAGTTTTCTCTCTAGATAATAATAATAATACTATTTATTAGTTAATCTCCTACTTTAATAAATCAACTCTCCTACCCCACCTACAACTATGAAGTCACAGTGAATCTGTTTAATAATTTAAATATGTTTGTGAGAAAGTATGTGCCAGTTCCTGGTACCGTTTATTTATTATTTTTTTCTTTTTGTAAAATGTTATATTTTTTTTATTCACAGGGTTTTTCTAGAATAAATGGAGACAATTCAGGGAATGGTTACATAAGTCGAAATAAAAAAAACTTCAATTTAACATATGTCTAGAAACAATAGCTATCCGCCATTTTATCTTTTTTACTAAATAATTTATATCTCTAGAACATCTTAACCGATTCAGTTGAAAATTTGAGGTATTCATCAGTGGAAATACCTAGTTTGGAATTCAAAAATTCGTTTAAAAATGGCGGACATTTAAAAATGTTTAATAAAAATAACTTTATAACTTAATGGTTAATAGTAAAACAGCTTCCATTTGTAATGCATCAAACTAATGACGCACCCGCTCTCAGCAATGTGCCCTATTTTTATTATATCTGTATCTTAAAAGACAACGCAGCTATTGGCTAAAAACAAAAACAAATTGTACCTCCGTAGTTGTGCATAATACTCGTATACAACATTATTAGTGTTTAGCCAATAACTCATTTACATTTAAAGTTACAGAAACAATAAAAATAAATGGTACCAGGAACTGGCACATACTTTCTCACAAACATATTTAAATTATTAAACAGATTCATTGGGACTTCATAAATTGTATTAAAGTAGAAGAGGTGATGTTAAAGTAGGAGATTAACTAATACATATTATTATTATTAGCTAGAGAGAAAATTATTCGATCAATTTCGAACAAATTTACACGAAACACGTCCATTAGGCCTGTATAGATGCACGAAAATAGGTTTTGAAAATGTTTGAAAAACAACCCCCTTTTTGGCCAAAAAACCCCCAAAAACTAGTTATTAATATTATTATTATTTAAACAAGAATTTTTAGAAAGATACGGTTTTCTGCATATGGTAGGGTACATTAAGGGCTACAAATAAGCCAAATTTGATCAAAATCATTAGAGCCGTTTTTTTAAACAAAATAATAACTGATTTTTTTGGGGGAGGTTCGGCCCAGAAAGGGTTGTTTTTCAAAATTTTTCAAAACCCTTTTTCGTGCATCTATATAGGCCTAATTGACATATTTGGTGCAAATTTGTTCGAAATCGATCGAATAGTTTTCGCTCTAGCTTTGTATACATACAGACATACAGATACATACAGACAGACATTTTTAAAAACCACTTTTTTGGACTCAGGGAGTACCAAAACGGATATTTCCACAAAAATCTCAACATCGATTTTTTTTGCGATCACTATACTTTCTCTATACTATAGTATAGTAAGAAAGTAAAACGTTACGTTTGTCATTAAAAAAAAAAATGTTTTTTGTTTCTTAAAATTGTTTTGTAAAGTTCTCGAGACATTTTATTAAACAATTTAAGCGACCGCCATTTTTAAAATATTTTAATAAAGTTTTAGTTTCCGTACATGCATAAAAGATGTCATACCAAATATGTGTCCAAAATTTGCGTTGAATACATTTCCTACATCCAAAGATATTAAGTATTTTGTAAACAAAACAAAATGGTGGATAACTGGAAAACGACGCATGTCCAAACCTATGTTTATATGGATGTTTTTTCTTTATTTAATTAGTAGTACACGTCCTGAAAGTTTCTTCCTGAATCATCCTGCATTTGTAACATACTGCTGACACATAAAATAATTATAAGGTTTACTGAATCCAGGATAACGAGGTGGTTAGAACCAACTGTATTAAAATCACCAATATGATGTCTTACATAAACTAAGTTACAATAAATATACTGGGCAGGCACGGTCATTAGTTAGAGAATAATGAGGCTTTCTTTACAAGATGTTAGATGTTCTACAATTTTGATTGTCTTTTTCTGCGATAGAAGCAGGATAAGCTGAGATGACAAAGCCTAATACCACATAATTAATGCTAGTGATTGTTAAGTCCAAAATAACCGGTTACTAGTACCTACTTACTTCGTTAAGCAGTCCCAGGTCGTTTGACGGACTGGGACCAAATTTGTTATAGCAATTATCACACGAGGGATCTAACGCAGTGACAAATATTTCGATAACTTTTTTGTGCCTAAAGTATCACACCCTTGATAATTCCTTTTAGAATAACGATCTAATATTCTTCACAATTTTGTCTTATGTGATACATAAAAATATAGCACTCACATTTTGATTGTTTGCATTTAAGAGATTAAATCGGGGTTCTAACCCCTAAAACAATAATATTTATTATTTTACCTGCCTTGAAGCTGGAGAACTGAAATTTGGTACATTTATTTCATAAACATTTTATAGAAGAAGCAAACCCATCGAATTCCGACCACTACCG
>JAGFPH010009832.1:24127-34918 GCA_018207615.1 Philaenus spumarius | reverse complement strand
GAGGCCCGTAATTAAAGTGCCAAACTTCAGAAAATAATTTTACGAGTCAAAATAAAGAGAAAAAGAGTTTTTTTTTAATGCTTTGTTTGCCAAATGTGGTCATTTTGTTTATTTTACAAAATAGTTCATATCTAGAGAATGATTTGACCGATTGAGTTCAAACTTGGCATGAAGTTTAACCTAACAATGGTCTATTTTAAGAAAAATAAGTGATTATATCCAATCATGTGTTTCAAAATGGCGGTGGTTTGAAAATTTCAAACCTGAATTGCCCAAAAACCGTACATTTTAACAAAAACTTTCAAGACACATTTTTTGTAGCCATTTTAATTTTCTATCGGACTGTATAACTGTCAATAATCGGATGAAGTATAATAATTAAGTTATGTGTAAAATAATTGGATTGATCAACTCGGCGTCCTATACCAACACAGTAAACACAACAATATTGTAATTATAACACCATTCGATAAGGAATTAACAGGGCTGTAAACAAATTATAATTATTTTGTTTTTTGTATCTAAGGATTAGAAGTGGTTTGATGAACAATTTAAAATATGTATTACATTATTTGTTTGTAATAAAAGCATATGTACCCACCAATTGAAGAAACCAATTGTTAGACATAACTTAACTATTATTTTAAACATATTGTATGTTGGCTTCCTGGATTGTGTATTAGATTAATATTACAATAGGTTAATTACCTTGTATCATTCCGTCGACAATCCAAAACTGTCAATTTTGGATTGTCGACGGAATGATACAAGGTAATTACCCTATTGTAATATTAATTTAACTATTATCCTTCATCCGATTGTTTAGACAGTTACACCAGCCGATAGTGAATCAAAAGGATTTCAAAAGAGATTTTTTGTTAAAATGTAATGCTTTTGGGTAATTCAGGTTTGAAATTTTCATTCAGCCGCCTTTTTGAAACGCATCATTGGATATAACCGCTTGTTTTTCTTAAAATATATCATTGTTAGGTTAAACGTCATGCCAAGTTTGAACTCAATCGGTCAAACCGTTCTCTAGATAGGCCTATGGATTATTTTGTAAAATAAACAAAATTACTTATATATGAAAACTATGCGTTTTTGGAAAAATGTTATTCTAGAATTTCTCTTTATTTTCACCCATATTTCCCTAGTTTGGTTCTTCACTAACGGGACACCCTGTAATTTCTACCTCACTATTCCTTGTTAGATACCTACAACTGAGTTCGCGTATATTATATGTGTTAAGACCATTTACTAGAGCTTAAACACGATGTAACACTGGTCTTATTTTTAAAATTTCTGAGAGCAGTTCCCAGCTAAACTCTCGACCAAAGAAATGACGCGCACATGACTTGAAGATGAATTAGTCCAACGCTTGACCGTGACAGCAGGGAAATGCTGGCGCCAAGCCCGTATTGTTAACACGAATAAAGCATTTACCTTTAACGTAATGTAAACATGCTTTGATATGCTGAAACCATGAATCAAAGTGAAAGATCTTAATAAACAAAGCATCGAAGTATAGTTTAATTTGTGAATATATTTGATCTACAACTACTTTTCACTCGTGAAGTTATTAGCGAACTTCCTTAGGAAAAGATGAACTATTGTGGTGAGACCAAAGGTCGGGAGTGGTGGTCCATGAGCATCAATCATGGCCCCAAGAACACGTTTTGGGGTGTCATTAAAAACTGTATTTATATATGTGTTTGCACTCTAACGACCGCATTTTACGTCCGATTTCGTGTACACGTTAGGCGTCTAAGTCGCTCGGACGAGTTTGTTGGCGGTAAATACCAGGAGTGTTCGAGGCTAGTAGATATGGCAACGCTGCGCGCCCATCCCATTGGCCGCCTCGCAACGGTATTCTTTAGTGGGCTTTTTTATAGGCCGCAAGGTCGATACTCACGATAGCGCCTGCGTGTACGAAATATATTATACCTTGCGCAAAGATTCGTGGCGGCTGAAAGCTTAGGACGGTCGGGGAGGTGTCCCTACCCCTAATTAGCCCTCGCTCGGCCGCTCCGGGTTATGGTCATGAGTCACCTACTGGGCTCAAGGCACAATCGGTAAAATTTTTTGCATTTCGCCATAAAGTGTAAAAATAATGTAATTTTTGTAATCTGCATCAAATAACAAGAACATTAAGTCCAAACACGATATAATTGCGTGTTTTTTATATACTTTTTGAAAAACTGCAGCATCTATTGAACATAAAAGCAACAAAAAAATATGCTCAATATTTAATAATATAATAATATACGGTAGTTGATAGTGAGTAACCAATATTAACAGCTGATTTCAAAATATATAACAATTGTTTCTATTTCTAACTTTTTTTAGGTTTTTGATTAAGTATAGACCTTAGCCTGCTGTTATAAAATATCCGAAATAATTTGATTTGAACATTTAACATTATTTACGGCACTATCTTAGTTTTGAGGTTATTATTAATCCTACGCCTTTATTATAAATAAAATATAGAATATGTCTTTAGAAGGTTTCATCGGGGGTTGGGGTGCGGAGCACGCAAGGGTCTCCCCTAGTTGATAAATAATTTATATTTTATCTACATATTATACATATTTAAAGACTCTAAACATACGCCTATTTAAAGAGCACTAATCAAGTCACATATATCGGTTAAAGGACACATACTAGTAAATAGTGGAAATTAAGAAAATCTTTTTTACTTGTCACTTTATTTGATCAATAATTAGTTTGACAAACTACATGTGGCTAAACATATTTTCTTTTTTGGGGATATGGTTTCACCTTCAGCTCCTGTCAGAATCTGGATAACACTTCATGTACAAAATTGAAAATAGCTATAGTTTGTAAATACTCTTAAAAATATATCTTGTTCTGTAAACTGTCTTTTATTTTAAAACAAAGTGAATACTTAATAGCATCGCAATTATATCGTGTTTGGACTTAATGTTCTTGTTATTTGATGCAGATTACAAAAATGACGTTATTTTTACACTTTATGGCGAAATGCAAAAAATTGTACCGACTGTGCCTTGAGCCTAGTAGGTGACTCATGACCACAACCCGGAGCGGCCTAGCGAGGGCTAATTAGGGGTAGGGACACCTCACCGACCGTCCTAAGCCCTCAGCCGCCACGAATCTTTGCGCAAGGTTATAGTAGAATTTGTTTGGGCCTCAGCCTTAAACCCCGGCTCACGCGCTGCTTCGTTTCTCTCGCACCCAACCTTACGCCCTCGGATTTTGGGCTGTTTCGCTTCGCTCGCTGCAAACTCGCTTCTTATGGTATTTTAGGTTTTGACCGATTTTGGGGGAAACCAGAATGTGTGTAAGGTTGTTACGAACCAAATTGTGATTTTTAGTTGAAAATGTAAACCTCCGTCCACGACTACTTCGCGTTTGCTATCCATCTTAATCCACCCCTTCGCCAAGGCGTGTTTGCTTTCATCGACTGCTTTTCCATTAATCTTTCCATGTGCCGCCGCTATTTCTTGAGGTGAATAATAAACTGAAACAAATGATGTGCGATTTGATACCTTGCAGACTTTATACGACGGTGAACGCAGATGGACAAGTTAGAATGCTCCCAAAATCGGAGCGGGAACCCAGTAATCATTGGAAAATGTTCACGTCAGAAAGTCAATTTTAAATAATCTCTCCGACTCGATGATTCCACTGCATCTTACTCGTTTCCGAAAATTAATTTCGTATTATTTTAAAGACAAAAAATACGTTTTGTATTCGTACAGTGTTTAGTGGTGTTATTGAAAGCCACTGGTCCCCTACACCATCAATTTATTTCCACTCGACTTTATTTCCGATGGTTATTGCTACGGGTCAGATTGTTAGTGCGGTGTATTGAGATATTTTTGACGATGCCTTGATATAATTAATATAATTTTCATAAACTTTTTAAACTACTTGCATTACGAAACCCCAGACACAAAGTTCCCACTTCTACGGTTAATTTAGGAAGCTACTCTACATTTCTATCGCTTAATGTTTTGGTTTATCTTTATCGACTTAGAAAACAGCCACTTCGCAATTACCTCCAATTTTCGCAATTTTCACAATTTTCATACTTTTTCAACTTTTGTAATTTTTATAATTAAATTTCGTCCAATTTTCGCAATTTCGTATTTTTTAATTTTTTAAAAAATTTTATGATAAAATTTTCCTAATTTTCGTAATTTCTATGATTTTAAATTTTCCCAATTTTTGTAATTTTTATAATTAAATTTTTCCAATTTTCGTAATTTTTATGATTTTAAATTTTCACAATATTCGTAATTTTTACAATTTAACTTTCCCAACTTTTGTAGTTTTTATAATTTTCAGTTTTCGCAATTTTCACAATTTTCATACTTTTTCAACTTTCGTAATTTTTATAATTAAATTTCTTCCAATTATCGCAATTTTTTAATTTTTATAAAAATTTTCCTAATTTTTTAATTTTAAGTTTTTCCAATTTCCTTAATTTTTTATAATTCAATTTTCCCAATTTTCGTAATTTTTATGATTTTAAATTTTCACAATTTTCGTAATTTTTACAATTTAACTTTCCCAACTTTTGTAGTTTTTATAATTTTCAGTTTTCGCAATTTACACAATTTCGTGATGTTTACAATAATTGTTGTCATTTTTCTGATTTTCACCATTTAATTTTCAAAATTTTCGTAATTTTTCCAACTGTCGCAATTTTCCCAACTTTCCAACTATAAATTCTCTGTTTGAAAAATTATGGCAACCCTTAAGGAAAATGCTTACCCCAAAGGTAGACTTTTCATCAAAATCAGTTTCGTAGCTTCAGAAACACACTTTCAAATGACTATGTATTCTACACTTTGAGGTGTAAAAATTTATTTAAAAAAACCCGAACGGCTGAACAGATTTTCTTGAATCATTTCTAAGAACACTCTCGATCAAACCACCATAAAAAAAGAACAAACTCGTCAATTTGGGGGCTTCGGTGCCACACACAGATACACACGTTAAACTTATAACACCCATCTGTTTGCGTTGAGGTTTAGTAAGCTGTTTACTAAGCGAAAAAGTTTAGTAAGATTAACGGTATTTCAAAGGGCGATACGTTCAATTTTGCAATATAGGCAGGTTACAGTACGCAGTCAGTTTTTACCCGAGATAATTGAGAATTCGTGTTCCGTACACATCAACTAATTGTTCTCGGACAGACCTGTCATTAATGCACCTGCTAATATGCATCTACACGGGAACACGATTTGGAAAAGTTCACTGAACTTGTCGAAATGCATTGTTGGCTAGCTGTGTGTTAGGTTAGTCACTGTCCTATAAAACCAATGTTTATTTAAATTTGGATCGTAGCGAAAACGTATGTTGGCCTAGTTATGTCAATTTAAAAGTACTGTAGTGTTAAACAAATGCATGCCTGTAATGTCTGTCTTAGGTATTATAGGCTAATTATTAGAATTTAAACGTAAAATAATAAATGACATATTTAAATACTGAAAACATTAAAGAATATAGTAATTAAATTGTTATTATTATAATAAAAATTGTACATTAATAAAAAACAAAGTATTTAATATATATTTATTCCCGTTTCAAAAAAGGCTCTAACGATATTCATGAAATTATCAATTTTTGGGTAAGGAATGTACAGAAAAATGGATTTGAGTAGTTGTGACAAAAAAAAAAAGAAAGTTTTATAGTATGAGTCATTGCTACTGTATGATCTATATCTTATCTTCTAAAGCGAGAGATAATTAGAAGATAATTAGAGAGAGAGATAATTAGATCCATTTGTCTGTCTGCTAAATGGATCTGGAATCTCCGTCTAAGGATTTTTGATTTTTTGATTTTATATGGGGCTTTTGGCCACGAGAAATCGATTGGAAATGGTCACCAGTCTGGGAAAATTCGTTTTCTACGACTTTTTATTAAATTAAAAAGTGAAATTTGTCCATTTTAAACAATACAAAGCACAGCTAATGCAAATGTTTTCAATGTCATTACAATAATCATCTGTTTTCTTTTAAACGAAGCACAGCTGATGCAAATGTTTTCAATGCCATTACAATAATCATCTGTTTTCTTTTAAACTGTATTTTATTAGAGGTAAGCCTAATGTTGTATCTATTTATAGTTACCATGGCAACGAATACTTCTGCTAAATAAACATACCCTTTATTTAGTTGTTTAATGTTATAGGCCTAACCTAAACGATGTTCACGGAAATTTGCAATAATAGTTATTGACGTGAGCGAACTAATAATAATAATGCTTATAATCGAGCTTTAGCTCGGTCTCCTGGTACTTAATATTATAAAGAGGTAAAATTTTTTTGTTTGTATGTAGGGGGGTAATCTCTGGAACTACTGAACCGATTGCAAAAATAGTTTTAGTAAAAAACAGCTACACTATCCCCGAGTAGCATAGGCTATAATTCATTTTGAGAAAAACATTGTTTACTTCAATAATTGTAAATTTAGTCGGAAAAATTCTTAGGTTAGGCCTAGACTGATGAACCAACACATATTTCTTGAATGTATTTGCATTCATTACCATAGCGACCAATGAAATAAAACAACAGATAAAACAGCTGTTTGTTCTAATATTTCCATTAGAGCTGATTTCAAACTTTGAAGCAACTATTTGTATTTATAACTTTTAGGTTAGGTGTTTGTTTAAGTGTAGACCTGAGCCTTGCAGGTTCTTTTAACCTTTATTACAACTGATGTAATAAAATATACGAAATAATTTGATTTGAGCATTTAACATTATTTATCATCTTAGCTTTGGGGTTATTATTAATCCTACACCTTTATTATAAAGAAAACATAACATGATTATGTGTATAGAAGGTTCCAACGGGGTTGGCGTGCGAAGCACGCAGGGGTGTCCCTAGTACAGAATATAATAATTAAATTGTTATTACTATAGTAAAAATTGTAAATAATTTAAAAAAGTATATAATATATTATATTTAATCCCATTCTCAAAAAGGGTTCTAAGGATATATCATGATAGGCTATTATTAAATTTTGGGTTTAGGAACGTACAGAAAAATGGATTTGAATAGTTTATGATAAGAAATAATACGACCACCTAGTCGAACGGATGACATGAGATGAGCGGATTTTCAAAATTAATTTCATATGTTTTAGGGCGTCAACCAACTATTTGGGAAATAGGTCTACTCAAGAAGGCGCTGGATAGGCATGCGTTTACGAAATAAATTAGTAAAATTTGTTGCAAATCAGCATCCACGCGTTGCTTCGCTTCGCTCGCAGCGAACAAACTCGCTTCGCGAGTTGCACCCCTACCGTCGCCCAGTGTGTTATTCTAGGGGGATTTTAATAAAATTCTGAAGGCAAAATAAACCCTTTGAAATTGTCATCTCTAGATAAAGAACATCTGAAATTACTCGAAAATATTATATTTGTTTATATTAACCACTCTATTGATGGATGGGGCATTATTTTATCTTATCTGATTTAGATACAATTGCTCGTTCTTCCACCGCTTCGATTGAACATCAGTTTACAGGTGCGTCTCAAACTGTGCAGTTTACCATTAACTGACCAGCTATTTGTCAGTATATTCTGTCCTGTTTTTTAGAAGTTTTGCTATTTTTCTGGTTAATGAGTTAATTTTGTTTTAGTGCAGTGAGTGTTTTCAATTTGTGTGTGAATTTCTTTAAATTTGTATATTTATCGAGGAAAATCTTTACTATATGGCAAAATATGGTGAACAGGTTAGTCATGTGTTAAAATATAAACGATTTTTTAGTAAAATATACCAAATTTGGCTGCCTATACCTGCCTTTATGTGAACTGTAATTATTTTTTAAATGGATTACATCATCCCAAAATTGGAGTTCTTCGAAATTTGGTGTCAAAAAAAAACAAAACATAGTTTACGCTTTATTTTCATATGTAATAAACTTGTATGGTGATTTTATGATTTCTGAGGAGGCGCAAGCATCACGAAACAAGGACAACAAGAAGTATCGGGAGTTGTTCACGAGAAAATCCTCCAGAATTGCTACGATTACAGATCTCGTCCAACGACTCCTCATATCATCAGACCCATTCACTGTAGCAATAAAAAACACCCCTAGAAGAGGTTCTAAGAAAGTTCTCTCACAGTTGCTTTGAGCAGAACTTTTGGACTGCTGCTCCGACGATGATGATGATAGTGAAGGAGAATCCTCACCTGAAAGTGATTGACTCACCACCTCAGCCGATGGATATATATGGTTTGGCTCTTATTTAATTATCGCTCATTTTAAAAACCGGCATATTTTTGTACTATTATATGCCGTCCTCGTGCTTTAAATCAACCAAATTACCACGTTCCACATTCGATTATCTTTAAGAACACTTATTTGAATGAAACTAATCAAATAACATTCATTATTATCATTTTTATATGAATTTTGTCCTCCTAGATCCAACAAATATCACACTGTGCGTCGGCCTCGAAACAGAAGCTGTCCACGGTAAAATCCATCACGTGAATTTGAACCTCATACTTTTAGTCATCGATTTTGGGGAAACCAGACTGGCTAAGAAAGGTCGTGTAAAAAAAAGTGCAGAACAATCTCCTAAATTTATTTTCTTAGATTAAACCCCAATAAATGTCATTTTAATGCGAAAAATCTCAAAAAAAAACTTATTGGATTTGTTTGGCTAACGAATTCCACTGCGCCACTTAAGAAAACCAACGGGTGTATAAAATTTAACGTAAAATGAAGCCGTTGGGACTCTTTTAGAAGAGGACCGTCATGAATGTTAAATGCAGGTAAACATTCTGCGACCAAAAACTATAAGTTAAAATTTCAGGCTATTGTTTTTTTAATACTTGCATATTATCTTATATATTAAAAAAATTCTGTTTTTCTTTTCCGAGTCCGTTCGCCTCTTCTACCCGACCGATTTTCATAATTGAAGTCTTAAATTAAAGGTATGCACGCCCAGATTTGCCATCAAGCATTACAAATCATGTATCTTTCGCCTTACAAACGTTATAATCAAATGCAAATTTCTGCTGTGTATTCCTTATGGGGGGTTTTTTTTTTGGTTCTTTGTCCACTTTGCGTTCGTATACCGTTCATCCGATTGCTTTTAAATTTTGCATAGTAACACAGGTTAACCCTGGGAAGGTTTTAGGCCATTTACCAAAGTCCTAGGACATTAGGGCTACGCCCCAGTGGCCCTCAAAGTTTCAATGTTAATCTTATGGAAGAAAGATTTCTATTGATTTTATCAAAAACAGCTGATTTTATCAGTGGCACAAAAACAGCTGTTCGTATAAAAAACTTAGCAACACATCATGTTTGTTTACTTTCATTACCATAGCAACATTACTTAAAAAATTTGAAGAGTATTACCTTTTTGAGGTTACATTGACAAACTAAAAACAAACACAAACAAAAATCAACGAAAAATGCTAAATATATTTTAATTCAATTCAAACATTGGTTGTTACAAACCTATTATATATAAAACAGCTAATTTGGATCAAAAACTGAACATAATTTTAGGGTGGGCCTACAATGAACCAAAACACCAATTGGGCTAATTATTAGAATCAGGTTTTATTATAATTCTTCACAACTACCATTTTTTTAGATTAGGTAAAATTTTCCAACTGCGAGCGAAGTGAAGCAGCTATTTGAGGCCGAAGGCCGAGGCGGGGTTGGGACGCGGAGCGTCCAGGGGCAGAGCCCTTAGTATTGGTATTAAAAGTTTAAACAATACTCGTACTTATAATCCATTGCCCACAAATGTAGAAAAAATTTAAATGGCAACTGTTTTGATACTAATTGAAGTGTTTTGGAAGTTTGTAAAATTACGGATTAAAATACAAATTTAAAGCAAATTTAATCTTTGACCTACAGAAAACCCCATGCTCCCCCCTTCAGAAAAGAAAATCTTTCCCTTATTCAATGCGAATGTGAATTATAGGCCTACATTTTAAATGACTATCACTTTAAAAAATTATAAAAATGTATAAAGTACAAAATAAAATTTCAGTTTTCTAGATAAAGAAATATTGTGTACCCAAATCTACACTTTGTACCTTACTTTTCAAAGGTAGGCCCGTGAAGGCTATGGAAACTTGGGCTATACTTTCTCCGAATCAACGTAATTTATACTTTAAAAAATCTAATTAAATAGTCTAATAAAAACCATTTTCATACTCCAAATAAGATAACAATGCATCAAAAATAATATAGCCTTTCAAATAAACTATGAAACGCACAAATTTTTACTTTTAATTAATTGGAAAGTAATCAAAATAACGACAAAAATGTTGCGCAATCTCGAAAGCTTAGGCCTAAACAACATTACCTAGAAATCAAGCTATTTCTTTCAAAAATTTTAGGAACTTCTCTAAATCTTTAATTAGAAACTACAAAGATTGTTTTCCTAAAATTTCAAAACGCTATTAAAAACTTACGATATACTTTCTCCGAATCAACTTAATTTATACTTTAATAAATCTGAATAAATAATAAAAACCATTGTCAACTTCAAATAAGAGATCAATGGTTCAAAAATAATAGAGCCTTTCCCATCAACTATGAAACACACAAATTTGTACTTTTAATTACTCGGCAAGTAATGAAAATAACGACAAAAATATTGCGCAATATTTATCTCGAAAGCTTATGCCTAAATAACATAACCTCTAGAACTCAAATTATTTCTTTCAAAAATTTTAAGAACTCCTCTAAATCTTTAATTACAAAGATTGTTTTCCTAATCTTTCAAAACGCTGTTAAAAAACTTAGGGTATACTTTCTAGAAACAA
>JAGFPH010009831.1:0-27887 GCA_018207615.1 Philaenus spumarius | reverse complement strand
CTGGCTTTTCACCGTTATATTGTCTTTCAGCACTATTTCATATTTAATTAGGTCGGTGAGTCCTAATTCAGTGGTAAGGACATCAGGGAAATTTTCTATAAGTCCTGAGATCTCCTTTTGACATTTGTCATCAAGGTGACTCAGTGGATTTTCGGTGACCTGAGTAGCAGAGGATAAAGTAACTGTAGGAGGTAACCTTTTTTGAAAATTTACTAATTGAAAGGGTTTAGCCTTATAAAATTTAAAAGTGAAGGTGCCTTGGAAAAGATCTAAAATGAGTCGACTTTTTAGAAAGAAATCGGACCCTAGGATGAGAGGACACGACAGCTGAGGTGCCACTAAAATTTCAAAATTCCAGCTGCAGTGCTGTATTTTAATATGGACTTTACAAGCTAGATTGATCCCTAGCTTTTCTCCGTTTGCGGTGAGGCACTCCGATTTTACCTCTTGAATTTCTTTAATTACATTTAAAGATTCTAAATGTTTAAAAAGATCAGAAGACATGATGCTCCTGACTGAGCCAGAGTCTAACAAGGCGTTAGTCTTAAAATTTTTAAAATGGACTTCAACAAGAGGTAGAATCTTGTTGCTCAAACCTTTAGATTTTAAGGACTTATATGTTTTTCTCGTGAGAGAATTATTAGCTAAGGGAGAAAAACTATTGATCTTATTTTTACTTTTTTTGAAAGAAGGGCACTCCCAGTTATAGTGACCAGTTGTTCTACAGTTGAGGCACGTGGGCCTTAAGTAAAAGGGTGCAACTAATCCCTGTTTAAAATTTGAAAAGTGACAAGATTTAGTGGGTGTTGAGAGATTACTCTCATGTTTAGAATGTAATTTGGACCTATACTGATTGTGTATTACCCCAGGTTTAGTATGAACGAGAACAGACTTATTTAAGAGAGGTGTCTTGCGCGGTATAGTTTTATTTAAGTATTGAGGTTTAAAAAAAGATTGGTAGAATTTAATGTGGCTATAATCTTTTTCTACTGAAGGAGCTTTGATTGTAGAAACGACTAATTTTCGCTTCTTGAAATGTTTATTTGGATGTGGAGAAAAATTGTGTTGATACTGTCGACGTTGATTAGGATACTGCCTACACTGTGGGCTAGTATGACCTCTTCGGCCACAATTGTAACAAGTTACGGGTGACCTTATGGGTCTAACTTCGGGTTCCGACCTAGAGAAGCTTTTTTGGGTAGACAATCTTTCTTTATCCGTATATAAAGTATTATTGACTTGGGCACAGATGGTATCCAAGTCATTAAAGTTAACAGGCCTTTTTGCGAAAACCAGACAGTTTCGCACCTCCGGCGAGAGAGCATCCACAATAACCTGGGTAATTTCGGCTTCTTTTTTGTCTACAAGAAGCACCTGCGCTGCTTCCTTGATGTCGGAGACAAAATGGTGCAGAGTCTCTCCCAAACCTTGAGGTCTAAAGAAGAGATCCTGCTCCAAAGTGTTCCGACGTTTAGCAGGAATAAAACTGTCTAGAGCTTCTCTGTGGAAGGCGCGAAACGTCGTATGCTTACATAAGCAGGAGCTTAACGGTTCCTTTGCGTAGGGCATAAGGATACTTAAAATATTTCTTTTAATGTCCGGATAAATTCTACATAAGGACAAGGCAATTTTGATAAATTTAATTAGCTTCTCTAAGTCGAAGCCGTCTGTTACGGGCAAGGTTGCTATTAACTTTTCAGCGGGATGGCTGAGTTTGCCATAGACTATTTCAGGAGTGGACTCCTGTGCCAAAATAACGGGAGCAGGTACAGAGCCTGTGTGTAGCGAATTTCCTTCGTTTGACTGCTGCCTTAAAGTCGAAATGGTGGGAACTGTGGCCACGTTGATTTGGTGCGGCGCTGCGGACTGCGTAGAAACTACTGAGGCATTTAAATTATCTGCAGAGAGCGACTGAAAATTTAATTTAAGCATTTGCAGAGCTGCCAACATTCGATTACACTCTGCATTGTGTTCAGTGGCATTTAAATTTAAATTATCTATACCGGTGGTTAATAAGCTCAACCTAGCTTCAAACAGTTCGAGCCTTGTATTGAAACGAACTAATTTTAAATTTTGTGTGAAGTCTAAATCAGAAAGTGTATCATTTAAATCGTCAAGAGATTCCTGAGCAAGGTCTAACTGCTCCTGAATATTATCAACAGTAATAATATTAGCACAAGGCTCAGAACCCGCCTGAAGTAGGCCTCGCAAACTAGGTCGCATAGTCCTTACAGTGCCAACACCGCCTCCTCGTACCATTACCTCAAAAGAAAGTTCTGGCTTCCTAAGATAATCAATTATTTGTTGTAAGTCCGACATGTTTATTTAATTTAATAATAAAAGCCAGGTGATAATTTGGAAAAGAGAGAGAGAGAAAAAAAACTATGTGTATGTAAATAAAAAAAATGAAAAGAATTAAAGACAGATACAAACAGAGAGAAATTTTGTAAATTTTTTTGAATTTTATTAAGTTTCTATCTATTTTTGGATTTTATGAAATTTTATTAATTTTTTTGGATTTTATAGTTTTTTTTTGTATTTTTTTTTTGTTTTTATTTGTCTCTGCTTGGATATATCTAAAATCGTATATAAAAAAGGAACAAACAAAAAACAAAAATTTTTAAAGTTTCATCAAAAAAAGACAGGTTTATGAAATATGTCGTGGTATGAGAAAGGTGCGACGGATGAAGGAAATATCGATAGGAAACAAGAACAAGGACCATTGAGTTACCACCAAACGAAAAATTAAACTAGATAAACAACTATAATCACAGAGTGTGACCAAAAGCAAAATTAAATTTAGGCCTATCTGACAACCGGACAGCTGAACAAAAATTTTAAATGGAAAGAAACCACGCTCTGCGGACCAGAAAACATTGAGTAATTTTAATTTGAACGAAACCACGCTATGCTCACCAGAAAACATGTACCAATCTTACAAAACGATTAAATAGGGAATCGGAAGCAATACTGGGCCACATAGATTGGTCATGTTCAAAACTGACCTTAAAATTTAAAATATCACCAAACGTAGGAATGTTTCAGCTTATTACTCACAATACACAAGATACCTAGAGGTTAACTCAATAAACCATAGAAATAGATGTAAATTTTGGCTTTATTAACCAAAATGTAAAAAAAAGTTTATATGCCCTTAATACAAGAAAATGAAATTATTTATATGCCCTTAATACAAGAAAAGTTTCAGATTTAAAAGAATACATATATATTTTATTAAGTTGAATTTAAAAGCCCTCCCCAAAAAAATAAAAATCAAAAACCCTCCCTTTTAATAATAATTACAGAATTTATACAGAAAAGATTAACAAGTTACAAAGTTTTAACATGAGATACCATGGATTTGTTTAAGAATAAATATATATATGTCGTTGGCCAACTTTAAAGCTAATTATAAATAATTAATAAATAAACAAAATTAATTATGAGACGTCTCTCTATATATAAAAAAAAAGGTATATAAATTTCTAATATACAGCCCTTAGGGCTAAGTTCCAAAATGTGCTAGCTTGCTCCTCCCAATTATTAAATACAAACATATCCTATATAGTACACATATACAAAATTACTTTTCAAAATACAGCCTGTTTAACATTTAACACCAAAAACAACTGCAGATCGTTCATATTTTAAATTAATTTCTGTCTGCAACTAAAGCACTGTAGATATAAGAATTTTTTATTGTTTTTAAAAGTCCTGTTGGAAAGTAGGCCTTTTCAAGGCGTAGCTGTGGTGTAGGTTATGGCATTGTATGCTTAAATATTCCCTGGAGTTGAACCAGTGTAACTGGATAACATAAATAAAAAATTCCTTTTTAGAAAACTTGCAGCTAATTTAAATAAGCATAAAACTGATAGTTCTTTGAGTTGGCTGTTTTATTAAAATTTGTAGCACAAGGTGACAAATTGCTACTTAAAGATTGTAATAGTTAGTACAACATGTGTCATGTTGCATAAGACTGTCTCTACATGTTAGCTAAACCACATGGCAACATAAAAATGTTCTCGTTTAGTTACATAATATCTATATCAGTAATATTATGCTTATAGCTCATTAAAAGTTTTCAATATTGGTTATACTGCAGAAAACTACACAGTTACAGTTAATTAATACAGAACAGTTTAGGCCAGTTTTGTTGAAATATGTTAAGACTTTAGTAATAACCAACATGGTATCAGCTTTAAAGTTTTTGTAGGCTGTAAGATTTGCATTTTAAAATCAGGCTGTAGTAAAAATGAAATACATAGGTTTCTCTATTAAATCGAACAAAATGAGTTAGGAAAGTTATTCATAAACCAAAGGTGGAAATAACCTTATTAAATTTTACAAGTAAATATTTCATAATTATCAAGGTAAAGCTAAAACATTCATACCTGGTATCCACAAAGTAAAGGCTTATAACAAATGCATGTTAATTGGCCTTCCGCATAACTCGCGACAAAAGACTTAAGGAATTAATCCACGACAATAATTTACAGCGACATGACAAGTCGGACCTTCCTGTAGTGTAAGCGATGGCGGACTCGGTTCTCGAAAGTTCCAAAGTAGCAAGTTTAACGGTCAAGAACGTCAGCTGTTCGGTATATTAGATAAGCAAACCGCTAGATAGCGAGCTATGCCCAGAGTAGATACTGTACGCAGGTGGCGTCTGGCGGAGAAAAGGGAAACTATTTGGAAGTTGGTGAAGGTAGACAGAAGTTGTAACTAGTGGATAAGGAAAATTACAGAAAGTGAAGTCGGAGACGTAACAGTTAATATAATTATCAACTATCTGACCCGTACGGCGTTGCCCATGGTGGTTGGTATTTTCAGTCTTTTTAACGTAATTGTATTCTTTTTAAGTGTTCAGTCAGTGAGTGGTATTTGGATTTTATATATCTTAAATAATTAGCCCAATAATTGGTGTTTTAGTTTATTGTAGGCCTAACCTAAAATTATATTCAGTTTTTGATCCAAATCAGTTGTTGATCAAAATCAGCTGTTTTAAGCTTTTCATACCAACAGCTGTTTTTTGTGCTCCTGATAAAATCAAAAGAAATCTTTCTTCTTCTTCCTTAAGATTGACCTTCCATAAGATTAACATTGAAACTTTGAGGGCCACTGGGGCGTAGCCCTAATGTCCTAGGACTTCGGTAAATGGCCTAAAACCTTCCCAGTGTTAACCTGTGTTACTATGCAAAATTTTAAAGCAATCGGATGGACGGTTTGGTAACGCATAAAGGACAAACATACAAACAGACAAACGTACAAACAGACGGACATACATTGCATTTTATATATATATAGATAAGAACTTAAAACAAACACTCCAAAACATCTAGAAAAAACAAACAGGTTATCAGTTGCATTAGAAGTCTTTTAAAAAAGCAGGAATCCTATTAAAAATATTGGGTACAGAATACAAAATAGAATCTCACAAAAGTTTCCCTAAAAGATTATTATATTTAGACCACGGTCATTGCCGGTATAAATTCATTCAGGGTAAATTCTGTTTAATTCTAAGATAAAATCATTTTAATACAGTACTTTAAAAATAAATAGATGTCTCGAAGGAATTCGTTACAACTGCCTGAACAGTGGTAAAGAATGAAAATTTCTAGCCATTTTCAATATGCATCTTGTGAGATGTTTCTATATCACTATTGGCCTTTACAGTGCGAGTCAAAAGTATGGATACACCCTGTTAAATTTTAAATGGATAAAGATAGAAAAAAGAAACTCAGGACACGTTTCTAGGAAATAAAAGTGAAATGGAATTTTTGGGGGGCAGCTCAAATTTTTTAAATGTAAAGACCCAATAAGTGACACCTTATTTTAAAGGTCTTGATGGCAGCTTGTTTAAGTTAAGTAAAACTTCATTGAGGCAAAACATGAACATCCACATTCAGGTGGTAAATAAATCCAATAGACAACCACTTTTCTTACAAACTCAAACCTGTTTTACAGTTATTCCCTTATCTTATCAGTTTTGAGGAAGTCCAGTAGTATCAGGTTCAGTTTCTGGTTGGAATCAACAAAGTTAAGACGTGTTTTTGTGATACTGTACGTTTAAATGGAGAGTTTAACTGAACAAGAGCTTATTAAGTTCCTGATGATGCGAGGCTAAGGAGATCGGGTGAGATCTTATGATGAAGTAAGGAATTTATTTAATGACACTTGTCCTAATCGAAACCCCGTATCTAAATCAGGAGTTCAGTAAACTATCCAACGTTTCCAGGAAACAGGCAGCGTTAAAGACCGCCCTAAATATGGGAGACCAAAATCGGCTACAAACGAAGCATTGCCACTTGAAGTTTTACAGTCTGTTGTAGATGATCCTCATGTCTCAACAAGAAATGTTTTCCTAATGTTAGGTATATCTCAAACATCAGTTTGTAAGAGTTTTACATGGCGGTGGTTTTAAAGCGTAAAAAATCCTTTAGTTCAAGAGTTAAGTGAGTACGATTTTGATCGTCGTTTAGGATTTTGTGAACTGATGATTATTGATAACAATACAATTATAATGAACAACATTGCTTTCTCAGACGAAGCAACTTTCATGTTAAATGGTAACGTTAACAGACTCAACTGTCGTTATTGGGCTGATGTTAACCCTCGTTGTATGAGAGAGCAACACACCCAGCACCCTGAAAAATTAAACGCTTGGCTTTGCATTGTGAGGGATCAGTTTGTTGGGTCCTTTTTTATTAATGGCAATCTTAATGCCGAGGTATACCAGGAAATGCTACAAAATCAGATTTATCCAGCTATCCAAGCAGCAACCAACAACTGTAATCAAGTTTGGTTCCAGCAGGATTGAGCACCTCCACACTATGGCCTGCATGTCCGCGAGTATTTAAACAATATTTTTCCCAATCGCTGGATAGGCAGAAGAGGAAGTATCGAGTGGCCACCAAGATCGCCAGATATATCTAAACTGGACTACTTGGTGTGGGGTCACATTAAAAACAACGTGTATAAAACGATACCCCAATGTGTTAATGACATTAGGGACAGAATAGTAGCTCAAATTCAAAAAATCCCGCGTGAATCCATACTGCGAGCCCAAGTTTTTACAACAGGCTTGGACATTGTCAAACTGTAAGGGGGCAGCAGTTTGAACACCTGTTATAAAAAACACAGGTTTATAATGTAATTGTAATTACTAGTGCTATTGTAATACATTATAAAAAGAAGTTTATTTTATTAGCTGTTGATTTTATCTGTTTCACAAATTCATTGTCTTCAAATAACAGTAAATTTCCTAACTGGTGTATTAGAGCCAGATTCTGAAAATTTCAATGAGATGCCATTTTGTACTGGGTTGAGATAGAAAGTTCTAGTTTCCACTGTTCTTCTTCTTTAATCAAGACCTTTAAAATGTCACTTAGTGGGTCTTTACATTTAAAAATGTTGAGCTTCCCTCGAAAATCCCATTTTGGAACAATGGGCAAAGTTGTTATAGTGACTAAAATGTTCACTTTTATTTTCTAGAAAGGTGTCCTGAGTTTCATTTTTCTATTTTTGTCCATTTAAAATTTAACAGGGTGTGTCCATCCTTTTGACTTGCACTGGAATTTCAAAGTGAATGCAAGCCCTACATATTTTTTCCGTAAAAGACACGCGTTTCTTAACAGAAACTATGAAGTCTTGCAAACTCTTGTTTCAGTTTATCAAAGTGCATTTTATAGTTTAAAAGCTGTTCCTCAAAAACTTAATGGATTTAACATTGTTAATAATTCTAGAGTCACAAATATTCACACTTAACCTGCTATGATACCTCACAGATTTATTAAAAGTTCTGAACAATGTATAAAAATTCGATCACGCAGCAGAACCTCTGACGTGAGTTGAGCAAATTTAAAAAAACTTTAATGTGCAGAACAATCTCCTATGTTTATTTTTTTTAGATAAAACCCCAAAAACGAGTCAATCTAGAATTACTTCCGGTAGAATTTTTTTTTCCAATTGTTGGATTTTTTACATAAAGAACTCGTTTGAACCACTTAGAAAACCAACGTGTGTAAAACATTTGGCCAATGTTTTTACAGTTGGTATTAGTCGTTGCATTGTGTTGATGGGTCGTCAACCTTGTGCGTTGTGCGTCGCTGTCCCTGTCTAGCCAGTGCGATGTTGACCGCGCAGCAGAAAGCTCATTGTTCGCAGGGCTAAAATCACTTGTGCGTGTTCAACGTAATTTTAGACAAACCTATGGTTGTCACGGTGCACCTGACCATAAAGCCATTTATCTTTGTGCGACGGACTGAGATGTAGCCTCAGCCGCGCAATGCAATATTTTTCAAATAAAACTGCTAAAAAATCACTAAGTCCTTAAGACCTAAGAAAGTGAATTAAGCAACATTTTAACAAAATTTGATATATAATAGAAAAAGGGGTAATGTAAAATAACTAAAGCCAAAAATGGGTAAATATTATGAAGTAATAGAAATTTGTTAAGTAAATAAAATTATGTATTATATAGTAATAAGTGTAAAGGTAAAAGAGAGACAGATAGGTTAAAAAATATGATAAATAGGGCGTTAACTAAAATGAACAAAAATTAAAACATCCAAAAGGACTGTAACTTTGTAAATAATTAGCCGATCGCGAAACGGGAAACGACAATGTGCGTACAACAACGAGTAGAACAGTAAACCAAGAAGAAAATAGTCGGAAAATCGGAAAATTGGGAAAGTCAAACAGAAAAGTTAATAAGAGTCCCAAATGCGAACGCGGTGGCAGAAAAACACCACTCGAGTTTGTGTAAGTTCAGGAAGACTAGCTGAGTACGCAGACGGTTTCAGAAATAAAATCGGAGGGCTAGAACTGTAGTTATTGAAATTTAGTAAAAATTAGGTGAAATAAATCTCGACAAAAATGGACTTGTAGTTTTAAGAAAACTTACTTGTCCGAAGTTGTATGTCAAGGCAGTGCGCTAGACACGCCCACTATACAGGTCTACGAACCCTGAGGCGATAATTAATAACTAAATTAATAGAAAAAGTTTCAGGAAATTGATAAATTAAACTACTGAGTGGTAGAGAATTTTATCAGGAACTTGGGAAAATTAGCTAAAAAATTCTATTACGAAAGGAGCCCGCGCGAAACGCTAAAAACCAAGGTCCAAGTAGTGATAATAAGTATTCAACATTGGCTAACTTGGGGAAGTGGAAATAGGAGCTGGTCGAAAGTCGATGGATAGCTCGTCAGTCTAAGAAAGTACTCCGGGAAAGAATCCACGTTTCTCGTCATTAAAATTTAGAATAATTAATAAGTACATCAGTGGAATAATTAGTCTAATCTTCGTAAAACAGTGTTTAATAATCTAATATATAGTTTTCAAGCATATACTAAAATAACGTATTTAATTACAACGCTACGTGAACTTAAATCAATCGTTTATACCAATTTAAACGCCGACATAGCATAATAAAGTGATGCTATAGAACTTCGAGACCTTCAAGAGATAACTTCAAATTGTGGGAGATCCAGGATAAACAGCGGCTAGGGCTGTTTGGATAAACAACGGCTAGAGTTGTTTGGATAGACAGTGGGTAGTACTGTCTGGATAACAGCGGCTAGTGCTGTTTTCGACTACAATCCAGGAGTCAAGACAATTCAAAGAACACCACCAGTCGCAGGAATCCGCACGACAGCGAGAACTTCAGCAGCATTTCCAAAACAAATCACCTAGTAGGATTTTGCCGTAAGCTACGCAAGGTAGAGTTGGCGGCACCTTTTTAATATTTCATACTTTACAGCATTGACAGCTAGGGTTTTTTGTTTAAAATATCATTGGGATAAATATGGGAATTTATAGACACTTTTTTAAATATAAAAGAAATATCTATCTCTCTACAAAGCCTAAAATTGTCTCAACAAAAAGTTTCATATTGTAAAAGGATTGTATATATAGAAGGAATAACTGATTTTGATTTGATATATTATTTTGTATGTTTTGAAGTTTTAAAGAAAGATAGAACCAGTAAATTTTATTTTCATTTTTCTAAAAATTTCTTTTATTAAGCGCTTACCTATAATTACCAGATATAATTTAAGCAGTGTTAGAATAAGAGTCCAGGATATCAATTATAGTAAAGGTCATCGTTCTCCGAAAGGCACGAATCCCGAGATAAGAGTCAAAACTCCAAACACTAACTCAAAATATATAAATTATAGTGCGTGGCTGTCAGCTAGGTGGGGCTTACAACACGAGTAGGCGGACGTTGCAGTTGGTATAATCAATTTTAAAACACAGGAAGTGTAGACAAACAAAAATCACCAGGTCCGCCAAGAACATCGGATGAAAATGTCGTTGGTATTCGATTGCCTTGTGTTAGAAATCCTAAACAATCTGCTTGTCGAAGTTTGGAACTAGGAATACCTAAGACTACCATCCAAAATGTTCTCCATAAAAAAATTAAGACTGTACGCATACACAATTCAACTTAGGCATGCAATAAACCAGACGACCGGTTTCCAAACGGTTGGGTTGGTAGAGGTAGCCCTATTTCCTGGCCGCCCAGATCTCACATCAATGGACTTTTTTTCTGCAAAAACATTGTGTATACTGAAAAAAATCACATCTCAGAAAAGGATAGTTGCTGCCATCTCTACAGTCACTCCAGACATGTTCCATCATAGAAGGCGAGAAATCGACTATCGTTCCGATGTCTGTCGTGCTACTAATGGGGCACATATCGAAACTTATTAAGGTACGTAAAAAAACTCCAAACCTTCCTCTTTATTTTGATACCATATTCGCGTCAATATGTTCATCCTAATCGAAATAGTTAATTTCTCAAATATGGGTATGCTTTTTCGATGAACCTGAATAAATATATATCTATATATATATAAGCGAAATACCACTCACTCACTCACTCACTCATCACGATTTCTCAAAAACTACCGAACGGATTGAAATGAAATTTGGTATGAAGGTTCCTCTGGGGCCATAAGTGTTCACTAAAAAAGGGTTTTAAAAAATTGGAAATTTTAGGGGGGTTTGCGGGGATCAAAGTTATTAAATGAAGATTTCTTCGAAACTACCGAACGGATTGGAATGAAATTTGGTATGTAGCTTCCTCTAGGGCCATAGGTGCTCGTTAAGAAAGGGTATGAAAAATTTCGAATTTTTAGAAGGGGTTTGGGGGGATCAAAGTTACTAAAATCATAATTTCAGGTCTTTCATTATTATGACAATAGTGCTTTTAATATTTAAGATCTATATATATATATATAAACCAAATACCACTCACTGACTGAACACTTAAAAAGAATACAATTACGTTAAAAAGACTGAAAATACCAACCACCACGGACAACGCCGTACGGGTCAGCTAGTATATATATATAGATTTTAATGACACCCGAAAACGTGCTCTGGCAACCCGATCGGTGCTCATTGACAACTCCCGACCCAAGGTCTCATCATAAAAGTCACTGCAATAGCTCATCTTTCCTATATAAATTCGCTAAAAAGGCAAATAATGGGTCTTAGATACATTTACGAAAACCAACTCACGAAAACTAACTTAAGATAATCAAACTGTTAGGAATGCTTTGCCATTGAAAAGTTAGTAAACAAACATATTAGATTTACTGTGCTGTGTTCACGTTTTCTTCTATCAAGTTTGTCTTCTCACGAGTCCACTCAATATCTAATTATTTCTTTGCCAAAATAAAAGCAAACAAAATTCCATTTTACTTCCAAAGTGTGTCGCGCGTTCAGCAAAAAAGCTTGAGTGGCTTCAGTTCGCCATACAATTAGGCAAGAGTTGGCTTTTACTTTGGAGAAGACGAGGGGTTTGTCAAGTGTCAACAAGTGGTGACTAGTGAAGGGTTGATAAGTGTGGCTGAATTTATTAACATAGAGTTAGCGGAGTTGTTTTCTGAAAGTCAAACTTTAAGTTTTATGTTATACCAATAAGATACCGTACGGAATCGAGTGCAGAGTAATTTTTGATACCCATGAGACGAAATAAAGGGTGGTCCAATAACTTTTAAACACGTTTCTTAAATGTATTTACAATAATTACCAAAGCGATCGATTTGATAACGCTTTTTCGTTACGCGTACATTTTCTATTTGTTAACACCTATCGCAACCCGCGTAAAGGGACTTCATTAAAATAAAATTATAACAGTAACTTATAAAATAAGATTTTTGAGCGTAGAGAACGAATGCGTAAGCTGATTTTTATTTTCTTACGACAGAAATTCGTGGTTTTTAAATTGTTTCAATTTTATGTATCATAAGCCGTGATGTATGTTTTCATTAAAAATTCAATTGGGGGTGGGGGGTCTGAGGGGAAAGGAGGTCTTGGGATTTTAAATAGGTTTACTAAGGTCCCCCCTGTAGAAAAATAACTGTCCGAAGATAACATTTTGCATATCCTTTTACATTTTTTGTTCAAGGTGGTAAATTTTCAAAAATCATATACAAAAAGATTCATATACAGGGTGGCAAACAACCAATCTAACAAACTTTACAATGTTTCACAGCAGGACAAAACTAAGACAATATAACGGTGCCCTATCTTGCTTAGTTTAGAAGTTGTCTGTCTGTATGTGTTATATTTAATTATTGATTATCTCATGAACGGTTTAAGGGAAATTCATGAAACTTAACATGAATGTTTATTGACCGAGCGTAAGCGAGGTCTCCGTTTTAACTCGACCGTTCGGCATTTCGTCTGTGTGTCTGTATGTCTGTGTGTCTGTGTGTCTGTCTCACGATTACGGCCAAACGCCTTGACCGATTTTGATGATTTTTTGCATGAATGTTCCTTATGCCTAGGCCGAGCCATGTATATATACGTTTCTTTCCATTTTTCATTTTTAACCCCTTAAATTAAATAAAAATTGCGGCCGGACCGTTTCTCTCAGTATAAGCTTTTTTCCAAAGCCAATTTGTGGCTTAACCGTAAGTCGAATTTAAAAACTAATGAGATTTTGCTAAAAGCAAATTAAATTTTAAACAACATTGTATTCTTGATTTTTTTCCGTATCTCTAACGGTAAGCTCACAAAATGCCCGTAAACTTCGAATTTCTTAAAAATCGTCCAAGTTTTTGTATTTCCACCATGTTTTTATACGTTTTTTCTAAACCAATTCAAAAGTGTTCCATAGCTTTTTTGTAGATAAAGTTTCAAAGAATGCATAAATGCCACTATAAAAATGAAGGAAGTAAAATTAACAAAGTTATTAGCTCAAGAAACATTTATTAGTTATTAGTTTATTAGTTCAATAACGAAAGGAAAAGGTTCAATTTTAGGCCTACATTAAAAGTAGTAAAAATTATTGTAATTTTTTTCATAAATGTAAAAAAGATTCGTAATTTTGTTCTAAATAGAATTGTATAAAAATATTTATGAATTTCAAATTTCTTATTTTGAAAACACCAGTTTTTATGTTCCTACTACAAGACTGCTAACAAAACTAGGCCTGTTTTGAATAGTAATTTAGGAATATGTCCTTTTCCCAAAAATGGCATATAATAATAAGAAAGTGTAGAGAATAAATCAAAGAATTAAACTGAATACTTGTAAATTTTCATTATAAATTTTATAAAAGTATTTGACTTAGCTTTACTTGAATTACAAAATGGGATGAAACAAATGAAACCTATCGGCGATAAAGGACTCACAAAAAATGACCGTTGGACACCGTGGGAAGTGTAGGTACATGGGTTGAGAATAAGGTTGAGGACACTATCACGACGTTTTAACATCGTTTGTTTTCATTATTTCTAATATTGGAATATGGTATATGATATGGAAGTTATGTAACTGTAAATAGATTGTTAAGTTTTAGTTATTTAAGTATGTAAATATTTAATTCTATGTTGTCCCTCTATAACGTGATATTTTTAGCTATCTTACGCATTATTAACCTAAATAAAACACAATGCCTCTAAAAGAAAATCTTTAGCAATTAAAGCTCAAGAAAAGAAACAAACGAGAACTAGAAATCCCGGAATCGCGGGAATTGCAAAATAATGTTTCACTTTCTAAACCTTCTGCTTATTTCCTTACTGGCACACTATTTTTAACCTACGCTCAAAACCACATTTGTTATTTCAACGAGCGAGGTCTACTGTTCACAGAACTACTAGTTTTGGCCAGCTGAACTACATGGTAAAGATTGTTAGAATGGTTGCGACACAGCCCGCGTAATATAGCCTTTCATTAATTATAATCTCATAACCATACTTTATCCCTACACTCTCTGAATCGCCAAACAACGGTCACCATAAATAACGCAATGTTTGTAATCAGCAGTATGTATTTACAACAGTGCAGTATTTACAGTGTACTGTACCTAGCTTTAATGTTTGCTTAACGCCCTTGGGGCCGAAATAAAATTATTGAATTTAATGTCACTTCGATATGCATGCATTATTTATATTGCTGTGGTCCAGTATCAATGATATATTATGATAATTATATCTTCGACAATACACAGTTGGGTTCTCGTTGCAGTAAATTGGTTAAATTTTAACTCTATGCCCTGCAAACAACATATGTGTTGGACGCATTGTGTTTCTCTTGTAATTCATGGAATAAATTTAAATTACAGAGAAAACATTCAAGAATGTTAAAAACGAACGAAAAAATGTTTGATAAACTTAGATCCTTAGAATTTACTTTACTAATTGTGTCTTTAATTAAAGATACTGTCATAGGAATCGTTTAACTCATTATTTTTGGGCATTTATCAGCGAATTTCCATAAAAAAGATGAGCTATTGCAGTGAATGGTGATACCTAAGGACGGGAGTGGTAATTGAGCTCCGATCATGGTCTCCAGAACACGTTTTTTGGTGTCATTAAAATTTATACATATATACAGGGTGAACTAACAGTCTGGAGACAGCTTAATATCTCAAAATGTACGAGTCTTATGAGATAGAAATAAAAGCACTTATTCACAACCATAAAAGAACCACTTTTTGATGCGTTTGAAATTTGTGTCCGCCATTTTGGAATGAAATACTTTTTTTAATTATTGGAAGATGGTCATGTGATAAATCATTTCGATGTAGAAAGTCAAGAGAAAACCAACGGTGAAATTTGAACATCATATCTTTAACCGATTAAAAATGGCGGTTAAAAACAACGAAATCGTGTTTTCCGACTTTGCCCTATTTTGCTGTACTATTTTTTATATATATTAATTATTTTTCTTTTTGGATTCAGAATTAAATAAGCTTTCAAACGATATGCCACACAACTGTATTTGGTTGAACCACTCGAAATCAGTTTTGAAAAAATCAAAATGGCTATAAATCAAATTTTTTATCGTTTGAAAGCTTATTTAATTCTGCATCCAAAAAGAAGAATAATATATTTTTTTAATAGTACAGCAAAATGAGGCAAAATTGTAAAACACGATTTCGTTGTTTTTGGCCGCCATTTTTAATCGGTTAAAGATATGGATGTGGAAATTTCACCGTTGTGTTTCTCTTGAAATTCTACATCGAAATGATGTATCACATGACCACCTTCCCATTTAAAAAAATTAAATTCATTCCAAGATGGCGGACAAAAATTTCAAACTCACCAAAAAGTGGTGCTTTTCTGGTTATGTATAACTGCTTTTATTTCTACCTCATAAGACACGTACATTTTGAGATATTAAGCTGTCTCCAGACTTTAAGTTCACCCTGTACGTATAAATGTGTTCGTACTCTAGCGGCCGCATTTTACGCCCGACTTGGTCCAGATTTGGTCCAGTCGGTTGTCTACGTCGCTCGGACGAGTTTGTTAACCCAAAAAATCCACCAACCAGAAGCACGGTTTTTGACCGTAATAAACTGTTTTGTGAGATTTTTCGTTAGTATGAAACTCTTTTGGGATTTTATCTGAAAAAACTAAATCTAGGATATTATTGTACACATTTTGTTTTTATACACGATCTTATAGCTCGCTTGGTTCACTCAAAATCGATCAAAACGTAAAACACCGTAAAGTACCCAGTTCAAATCCACATGGTCCAAGACCGAGTGGGCAAAGCAGTCACTAACCCGATGCCGCAAGACCGAGGTGCAAACTCGCATAGCGATTTTTCCCGCTGCGGGTGGAACGAACATATAAATTTAATTTTGGGAATTCGCTAAACATACGTCAGCGGTTCAGCTGCGTGATCGAATTATTTTGAACTTTGTTTTATGTATTACTAATTGTCATTTATATGCTAAATTATGTCACTTTATTATGTAATGATTCTATAGATTTATTATTATTGAAATAATTATATATCACTCCTATAGGGCTTAACTCGTTCACACCTACTGGAAATTATAGCACTACTAGTAAGCCCCGCGAAAAATCACAGACTGATTAATTAGATACACATCAGAAATACATAATTTAAAAACAAACTATTTAAAAACAACATTAAGGCCTACTTATCTAGGCCTACCTAACTATGCTGACGGGGATTTTTAACTCGGTAAATGTGTACAATAATAAGGATTATAAAACTGTAAGCCTATTTGTTAAATATTTTTATTTAAATACGTTATTACATATTTAAATAAATATAAAAATACTATCTTTGAATTGCTTTTTATTTCAAATTGATAGATCAATAATGATTTAAAAGTTATTAATATTATATTCAAGAAATTAATAATCGAATATGTTTAGCCTATATGTTATACGAAGATGTACGAATGTTTCCGAAGTTAAACGAATAGGTATCTCTTCTTTAAATTTGTATAAACGAATATATTGATATTAAAAGGTTGTATTTATATACAGTTTATAACCTCAAAGCAAATCTTATAACGTATTGTAGCCTACATTAGTTATTTAACTCATGTTTTAAGAAAATCAACTTCACAAGACTTACATTGATTGAAGTTGTAAACATAACCCCAATGTATAATCTTTGCTAGGTTTGTTTTAGTATTACAGATGATCGGTGAAATCAGCTCTTATATTATAATGTTACTCACGTACGTTATAGGAGTTGATAGGCTCCTTGTCTGTTACCTGTACGGACTCAAAATCAGTATTTGAAACGCTTTCTTGATTCTTAAAATAGAAATTAGAAATACAAGGTCCACGATACTTGAATCAAATAAATGAACTTATAAACTGTTCCTATTTGTGTTTTAACGACAGATTCTTTCTAATGTTTAAAGTCTAAGTGTTATGTAATTTCGGTCAAACCACCCCACCCCCCGAAATCCCGAAATTTAGTAGTAAAAATTAACACTAGGTTTAAAAAGTCCAAGTTAAATTATAAAATAGACAACAGAACACAGGATCCAGCAACATATTTTACATCATTGTGCATTGCATGCATACTGATATTTAGATTTACTTGATTAAACTACAACGTACAATACACATTGTATGCAGAAGGTTACAGCCTTACTCTCTTGTGAGCTTGATCTGATCTATTAAATAAGAAAACTATGAAGGTTCAACAAGAATACTTTACTCTAACAAAACAAAACATTCATCATCCTGACATCGTATAATATTTTACATGAGTAACTATACCAAAATTTTAAAAATAAGCATGGGAGTTGCTGTTTAACACGTTCACTGCTACGCAAATTTCGTATTTCCTATGCTAGGAGCTGACTTTTTTATATTTATAGCCTAAATGAGTAAAAATTACTTTAATTTTTATTTTTGAACTTTTCTACGTAATAATCACTAATATTTTAAAGCGGACCCACATGTGCGTCAAAGCACATATGCGTACAATTTGCGTGCGAAGCACGCAATCCTCTATATATTGAAAAATCCCCCAACACGGGGGTTGGCGTGCGAAGCGCTGTAACGTTTTTGTCAAAATAAAACTCGACACTATCCGTTCATACAAACGTATGCAGTGGGAAACAGTAATACAAATTAATTACCAACTCCGAACTAATAAAATTCCCTCTTATCAAGTGTGCTGTGAGCAGTATTAGCGCTCCCGGTGGAAATATTTTGAATTATTCATAACACAACTTAGTTGCGAGAGACAGCTGAAAGGTAAAATTAGGTTATGTTTTAATATGCTCAGTGGAGATATTTTATACACAAAGATAAAACTCGTGCTTGATATAGTAAAACAGCAAAGCCCGGCATTGTTTGCAGGCTATCCGTGTGTTGACGTCCCTCATCTATGTACTGTGTCAAACATTCATATTGCTACTCCTAACTTAAACAAAAAAAGTATACAGGATGTCTCAAATACGCAACAAACTTGGTACATTGTTTCTCTACCAGAAAAATAGTTTAAAACAATTATAATGTATTTATTAACTTAGGGCGGGGGGTGGTAGCCCGCAGGGAATCGGAGGAAATCTTAAATAGAAATTGTATATCAAATTAAAAAGTCTTAATTAGGGGAATAGAATGCCGCAAATCACACATCAAACTACGCAAAACGGCGGCCGTTTACAGTTATAATATTGGGCATTTTGAAAATGGCTTAATTTTACTTATTTGCATTAGCTTTGAAAGCAAAACTCCGACAATCCGCACTAGAAATATCTGCTGAGATGCTACAGAGCGTTATGAATCAGGGCTATAGAATACAAGGGCTAGACCAGTCCGCCACGGAGAACTTTCCCGTACTGCCACTGTGATGACGTCACGGCAGTAATGCCTGCTCCATTCCCACCGCTTCTCATAAGTATTCTCTGCTCCAATAATTTCAATTTCTTATCAAAGCTGTACAATTTTTATGATGGCCTCTTCTTTATTTAGTTTTAGTATTGACACTACACAAAGCAATAAGTATAGACAGTAAACAAAGATGTAAGAAGAAGACAGGGTTACAATAAAACTAACTAATTTGCGGGTAATAAACCGTTGTAGTGTACTAATGTTGGCATACTTTTAATTAGATTTTGCGAAAAAAAACTCAAAACTAAATACGAAATTGAACAAAATGTGTCAAATTATTGAGAATAATTGTATTTATTACAATAAACCATTAAAACTTGAATGTCATACTGCAGTTTGATAAAACATGTGTAATACTTATAAAATAAAACTCATTAAACCTATAAATACTTACACATAATGAGTAGCTTATATGCAGATATGCACATTGACATAATAATTACTGCTAACATAAAATATTTTTCTTTTTTATAAAACCGCTTTTATAGAAATTTTCCTTCCCTAGGCCTTAGGGAATAGTTCATTTAATAGTTGAGTTTAAACCATTGAATTATTTTAATTTAACTTGACACTGTGCAATTTAATTTAGTCTAAAAGTTTAACTAACTTAAAATTATGTTTTATTTTTTATTTTTGTCATCAATAATTGTATTACTCTAGGTTTAAATTTGATTTTAAACACTTTAACTTAAAGCTACAGAAGAAATTACTTGAGGACCTTGGTAACTTTTTAACATAAAGTAATTTCGCTTGCAACTCTTACGTTAAATAAATAATATTTTTTAATGTTTATTTTAATTTGAAGCTGAGTACTTAAAATTTGTTGTTTTTAAATTTTTAGTTATCAATAATTACCGGTACTCTTAAGTCTAAATCTTATTATTATTTATATATTATATATATATATATTTATTTATGTATATCTCATCATTCTGAAAATGTTTGTTTTAATGTATTTTGTTAGTAAAGGAATTTCTTGGAATATTCAAGTAAGGCTGGAGACAATATTACTTGATAATCTTGGTAACATTTCATAAAGTAATCTCGTCTGCAACGTAACATTAAATAAATAAATACCTTGCTAAAACGGTCCTGCTAGTAACTTAACCGCAACGCAACAACATAATATATTACCAAATAGTTTCAGTAATTTCGTCTGCAAAGTTATATCAAATAACACGTAAGAGCTAATGGTTACACAAATATAACGCCGTTCACGTACTTGTGAGACACTCTGTATACACATTCACACACATGTATGCCATGTAACGAATACTAAAAAATCTATTAAAATTTACCTTCGTTTCACAAAAAACGTACGTACGTGAGTAACATATAATATACGAGCAGATTTCCTCCATCTTCTGTAGTATACTTAACCAAACCCAGCGTAGGTTATACTTTAAGGTTATGTTTACCACTTCAATCATTGACCGAGCATAAGCGAGGTCTCCGTTTTAACTCGACCGTTCGGCATTTCGTCTGTGTGTCTGTCTCACGATTACGGCCAAACGCCTTGACCGATTTTGATGATTTTTTGCATGAATGTTCCTTATTCCTAGGCCGAGCCATGTGTATATACGGGTTTTTTCCATTTTTCATTTTTAACCCCTTAAATAAAATAAAAATGACTGCCGGACCGTTTCTCTCCGTGTAAGCTTTTTTCCAAAGCCAGTTTGTGGCTTAACCGTAAGTCGAATTAAAAAACTAATAACATTTTGCTAGTAGCAAATTAAATTTTAAACAAAATTTTATTCTTGATTTTTCCGCATCTCTAATGGTAAGCTCAAAAAATGGCCGTAAACTTCGAATTTGTTCAAAATCGTCCAAGTTTTTGTATTTCAACCATGTTTTTATAAGTTTATTCTAAACCAATTCAAAGGTGTTCCATAGTTTTTTTTTGTAGATAAAGGTTTAAAGAATTCATTTATGGCAGTAAAAAAATTATTGAAGGAAATTTAAGAAAGTTATTAGCTCAAGAAACAATCACATTCAGTAATGAAAGGAAAGGAAAATGTTTAACTTTAGGCCTACATAAAAAGTAGTAAAAATTAATGTAATTTTTTTCATAAATGTAAAAATGTTTTGTAATTTAGTTTTAAATAGAATTGTATAAAAATATTTATCAATTTCAAATTTCTTATTTTGAAAACACCAGTTTTTATGTTCCTACTACAAGACTGCTAACAAAACTAGGCCTGTTTTGAATAGTAATTTAGGAATATATCATTTGCCTAAAAATTACAAATTATTATAAGAAAGTGTAGAGGATAAATCAAAGAATTGAACTGTATACCTGTAAATTATCATTGTAATTTTCATAAAAGTATTTGACTTAGCTTTACTTGAATTAAAAAATGAGATGAAACAAATGAAACCTCGCGGCGGTAAGGGACGTACAAAAAATGACCGTAGGACACTGTGGGAAGTGTTGGTACATGGGTTGAGATCACTATCACGACTATTATGATACATTGTTAAGTTTTAGTTGTTTAAGTATGTAAATATTTAATTGTATGTTGTCCCTCTATAACGCGATATTTTTAGCTATCTTACGCATTATTAACCTAAATAAAACACAATGCCTCTAAAAGAAAATCTTTAGCAGTTAAAGCTCAAGAAAAGAAATAAAAACGAGAACTAGAAATCCCGGAATCGCGGGAATTGTAAATAATGTTTCACTGGCTAAACCTTGTGCTTACTTCCTTACTGGCACACTATTTTTAACCTAAGCTCAAAACCGCATTTGTTATTTCAACGAGCGAAGTCTACTGTTCACAGAACTACTAGTTATAATTTCTTGTAAAATATAACAGCTGATTTCACCCATCATTTGTAATTCTTAAACCAAATCTAGCGTAGGTTACACTTTGGGGTTATGTTTACAACTTCAATCATTACAATTTCTTGCGAAGTTGATTTTTTTAAATACGAGTTACAGAACAAATATTGGCTATAAAATTTGCTTTGAGGTTATAAACTGTATATACGTACAACCTTTTATCATCAATATATTCGTTTATATAAATTTAAAGAAGAGATACATTTTCGTTTAACTTCGGAAACATTCGTACATGTTCGTATAACATAACATATTCTATTATTAATTTATTCACTATAATATTAATAACTTCTAAACAATTTGATCTATCAATTTAAATGAAATATAAATATTTGTATATTTCTTTAACCCTAGAACCGGCAATGTTAACGAAAATGGATTTTTTGACGTGTGCAAGCATTTATTCAAAAATTCGCCAAAAATAGTAAATTAACCCCAATCCAAAAGTGTTCCATAGCTTTTTTGTAGAGAAAGGTTCAAAGAATTTGTATATGCCAGTAAAAAAAATATAGATGTAAAATTTAGAAAGTTATTAGCTCAAGAAACAAAAAATTTTTAGTTACGAAAAATAAAAGTTCAACTTTAAGTCTACATAAAAAGTAGTAAACATTTTTTGTAATTTTTTCCATAAATGTAAAAAAGTTTCGTAATTTAGTTCTAAATAGAACTGTATAAAAACATTTAACATTTTAAAATTTCTTATTTTGAAAACACGAGATTTTATGTTCTTACTACAAGTCTGCTATCAAAAGTATGCCAAGTTAGAAACGTAATTTACTAATATATGCTGTGCCCAAAAATAAAATATTATTATAACAAAGTGTAGAGAATAAATCAAAGAACTGAACTGTATACTTGTAAATTATCTTTTCATAAAAGTGTTTGACTTAGAAGTATTTGAATAACAAAAGTTAGAAAAATATAGTAAACTCTCGTCTGTACAAGATGCGTGCGCATTCTCGTATGTCTGCTTATGTTGTAAAAGTCCGTTACGCTACAGATTTGAACGTTAGGTGAGACCATATTAGCAGTCACTTTCCCACGGTCCTACACAATAAACTGTTCAAATATAGCATATTTGGTTTACAGGGGAAGTTAGCTTGAAGAATTATCTTTACAAAGATACCAAAATATCTATAAAAAACGATTGAGGTCATACAGAAATCACGTGAAATAAATAGCGCTGTTTATTGGTTGGAAAACTGACCAATTGCAAGGGTCTACAAAACCCCTTCTAACTTCAATACTATTGGTCCGATTTTTGATTGGATGAATGTTTTGGATAGGGGAAATTGTGATGAATCCATTGATACATAGATTTAACTACGACAACCTACTGGGCGGGTTTTAGAGATTGGCAAAAGTTGAGTAGTTTCGTTATGTTTTGTATGAATTTTCTTGCGCCGATTGATTTGTAGAAAACTAATAAACTGCAACGATGATTACGTATGTAAATATACGTTTTAGAAAGAAATTGTAAATAAAAAAAATAAAGTTTGAAACATTACCTTTCAAATGGTGTTTGTCTTTTTGAGATTGGAAGATTTTTAGTGGGTCAAATATTCAATACAATCACGCGTTACAAATGTGTTGTCATGATCGCACGTTTCGTGCGATCTGCCGGTTCTAGGGTTAAATATACAATAACGTATAAAAATTTTAAAAATTAACATATACTCCTACAGTTTTATAATCCTTATAATTGTACACATATACCGAGTTAAAAATCCCCGTCAGTATACATAGGTAGGCCTAAAAAAGTATGTTGGTTTCAAATAGTATTTGTTAAATTATGTATTTCTGATGTGTATCTAATTAATCAGCCTGTGATTTTTCACGGGGGCTTACTATAGTATCTTATTAAAATTACTTTTCCAGCTTTATTTTGTTTTCTGTTGTAATGCTATTGAAGTTAAACTGATTTAGGCGAGGTATGGTAAATTTGCGTAGCTCAGACGAAAAGTGAAACGCACTCTACACGCATGCGCAGTGCGTACTGCATTTTCTAGGCCCGATCCAACAGTTTCCCTTCTCCGACTCGAACCAGTTAAGAAGAACAAGATGGAGAATTATCTCTACTCTCACCGTCGCATACGTCATAGACAGTCTGCGAGCATGCGCTGCGTGTACTGGGTTAATACGAAGCATAGGGAGCCTGTAGACGCTTGCCTGTTATATTGTACACTATCTGAACAAGGTTTAATGTTTTTGAATTTTTGTTGAAGTATCAAAGCCAATGAGCGAATCAGATGTTGTACGAATGAATCGTTGTTTATTGTTTTCAATTTCTGTTGGTTTTCTTCGTTCTTCTAAAACAACTACTTAGCCTACAAACTATACCCAACTGAGTCCATGGCAATAGTTATTTTCAACATGGTAATCATGCAGAGCCTATAATTTAATATTTTACTCGAAAATACATTTCGGAAAACAAAGAAACTATCATACAGTCGACTCCCTCTAATCCGGACAACTCGGGACCGGACTCTCGTCCGGATAAAAAATCTTCCGGATCATCCGGCGAGTTTTTACACGTGTGAAGTGTAACCTATAATATCGTATCTACAATTGAAAATCAACTTTTAATAGACGTTTTTAAAGCGTACTTCCCCAAATATTACAGTTGTTTTGCCACCCACGCACTGAATCGTCATTTTTCGTGACGTTAATATAAACAAACGTGACACCAGACAACTGGAAATGCATAAAATTTTAACGCACGACAAATTTAACCTTTACAAACATATTTTATGAAACAACTAAGCATATATTTTAGATTCATAAAATTGTTCAAAATGAATAAGTGAGAATAAGCATGATGAAAAACTAAATTTACAATATTAAAAGAAATCTGTTACTGTCTTCTGCTTTTTTAGTTCAACTGTTTTTTAAACGCATAATCATGCCATTTCCTCGTAAACTAAACATCAACAGCTGAAGCGACAGCCTGTTGCTCGACATAGGTAGTTGCCAGTTCCAGTGCTGAACTCCCCTCGGACAAAATTTAAAAATGCCAAAATTCCCACGCTGTTTTCCTTTATTATCACCTTCGTCTAGACTTGTAACTCATGAAGGAGCCGTTCAGAAGATCGGCTCACTTCGACTGAGGCGAATGAAGTACTTCAGAGATCCACAAGATTGTAGTTCAGTAGTTCAGTAGTAAGGATTGTAGTTCAATAGTCCGGTAGTCCACTAACTCACTCAATTTCCGGCTCTCATATATTTTAGACTAGCTGGCCCGACCCGGCTTTGCACGGATAGACAAATCAAAGTTAAATGTATATTAACAAAAAATATATTATATCAATAAATATATTACACTATGTATTTTTGATGGGGATTTTTAGTAACTTTGACCGCCCCCCAACCTCCCCTAAAATTTCGATTTTTTTTTGCCCTAGAGGAAGCTACATAATAAATGTCATGCAATCCGTTCGGTGTTTCTTTCTAGTAACTTTGACCCCCCAAACCCCCCTAAAATTTCGAATTTTTTAAAACCCTTTCTTAGCGAGTACCTAGGGCCCTGAAGGAAGCTACATACCAAATTTCATTCCAATCCGTTCGATGGTTTTTTGTAGTAACTTTGACCCCCCAAACCTCCCCTAAAGTTTCGAATTTTTTTTTTAAACTTTCTTAGCGAGCACCTATGAACCTAGAGGAAGCTACATACCAAATTTCATTCCAATCCGTTCGATGGTTTTAGAGAAATCGTGGTTTTGTAACTTTAACCTCCCCCCCCCCCTACCCCCCCTAAAATTTCGAATTTTGTGAAACCCTTTCTTAGCGAGCACCTATGGCCCTAGAGGAAGCTACATACCAAATTCGGTACATTTTGAGAAATCGTGATTTAGTAACTTTGACCCCCCCAAAACCCCCCTATAGTGCCAACTTTCATGTTTGTAGGCCTCGTGGTTTTGGAGAAACTGTGATGAGTCAATGAGTCAATGGTATTTGGCTTTTATAAGTATAGATAAATATGCGAAAAATAGGAATGAAGGAGTTGTTTCTTTACATTTCACTATCTCAGTCTCAGTAGACACCAGACAGTTGATGCCTGTGTTTTACTTTTTACAATTGCGTGTACAATTTATTTGATTGCGTGCTTAAAGTAAAGAACAAATATCTGTTAATATACATTGTCCTTGCAGTCTACATTTTATTAGTGTTGAATGTATATTAAACTAATACCTATGTATTAGTTTGTTAGTTTAATTTACTTTTTAAACCCTTCAACTATCCATGCTAATTTTTTGCAATACCAAGAAATTTCGGTGAGTGTGCAAGATTGTTTTCAAAAATTCAACAAATATAGTAATAATAAACAAATCCAAAAGTGTTCCATAGCTTTTTTGTAAAGAAAAGTTCAAAGAATTTTATATATGCCAGTAGTAAAATTTACTAAGTTATTAGCTCAAGAAACAAAAATGTTCAGTAACGAAAGGAAACAGTTCAACTTTAGGCATACATAAAAAGTAGTAAATATTTTTTGTAATTTTTCAAAATGTACAAAAGTTTTGTAATTTAGTTCTAAATATAATCGTATAAAAATACATATCAATTTAAAATTTCCTATTTTGAAAACACCTCTACTTAGTTTTTATGTTCCTACTACAAGACTGCTAACAAAACTAGGCCTAGTTTGAATTGTAATTAATTTATGATTAAATGCTTTGCCCAAAAATTAAATATTATTATAACAAAGTGTAGAGAATAAATCAAAGAATTGAACTTTCAATTTTTATTTCATGAAGTATTTGACTTAGCTTTACTTGAATCACAAAATGAGATCAAACAAATAAATCCTCTCGCGCACGTAGTCTTTAACAAGATTTATCATATCATTTCAAGAAATTAAAAAAAAAATTTATTTGTAATAATATTGTGTAGCTTAATCGGTACTCATTATTGTGTTTTAGAATTATTATGCTGTCATCAGTCAGTAGTTTGGAAAGCATTCAATGCTATGTATTACATTATAAATCATTCACTACATCTCATTCAATACGTTCTGAACTACTGAACTCATTGAACTACGGAACTACAATGGTGAACCAGTTCCTTTCACTGAAGGAGATTCACTGAAAGACATTTCCAAAGCCTACCTTCGTCATCGTCCTCTACTTCTTTTTCTTCCTCTTGATGAAGGACTACTTCGATGATTTCGAGAATTTGTAAACTGAACTGAGGTTATTTATTTACATTTAGGCCGGAAATAAACAGACAAGTTCATTCCTGTCGATTTCTGCCGTGAGAAAGCCAGATAACTCATTTCCAAGAGGTCGTCCGGACCATCCGTCGTCCGAACCACCCGAGTCCGTAATAGAGGGAGTCGATTGTACTTGGTAATCATATGCCTACCTTAACCAGTGTGTGTAATCCCAAACGTTTTAAATCCAGCCATTTAATTACTTTATAGGTTATGATTGAATTAATAGAAATTGACTAATAAAAGAAATATTTCCTTTCATTGGGTAATTTTCTTCAATTTAATTTCACATAACTATTTCCTAATCCTGAAACAATAAAATATTCGACAAATTCAAAGAGAGCACTGTACAGTTTCCAAAACCTAAGAATTATCACTTAATTACTCTAAAACCGTACATTTTAACAAAACATGTCAAGAAACCTTTTTTGTAGCCCTTTTGATTCCCTGTCGGATTTTGTGACTGTCAAAACAATCGGATGAAGGATAATAGTTAAGTTATGTGTAATAATTTGTTTGTCCAACCCGGCATCCTATACCAACACAGTACAATATTGTACGTGCATTTGCTTCCATTATCTGTAACTTAGCTGTTATCCTAGGTCTGTAAATATTTGATAGCCGTATCGTATAATTGGTGGGAGTTGATCGTTTAAGACTTCATCAGGTTTATTTTTTAATGCTTTATATATTTCGAATTCTTCATTTGCATAGTCTAACTTTGGTGCAAATGTGTATAGAAGAGTGGAAGTCGCTCGGGCTATGGTTATTTTCGGCAAGATGGCGTGCCTTAAACGAACGTGGCTACATGTTTCACTGCCACAGGCGGCATCATCAGGGCGCCTATTTCGTCCACTTAAAAACTCATCTGTACATCCTGGTTGCACACGTCAAACATATAAGATATATTTACACAATAGTCAATTCTAGAACGCCATTTGTGAGTTACTTCATGTTTTTGTGTCACTTCCTAGAAAACCGATTAGGAAATGTAAAGGTAGAGTTCTGTCCAATTCTTATCAGATTTGTACTTTGTGCCTTTCTATGGTTTCCTAGGCATCTTTGGTTCTATGTTGTTGGCAATATAAAATGTTACCACAGTATGCCCTTTATTTAGTTTATGTAGATTGACATATGATCCTGCTATTTAGCAGTTACGATGCGGAGAACTTGTTGGATGTATTCGTGTGTGGGGGTGTGTGC
>JAGFPH010009830.1:6196-44274 GCA_018207615.1 Philaenus spumarius | reverse complement strand
GCAAAAATAAACATGCAAGAAAAATTTGCAATGTTCAAAATAGGTCAAGAAAATGTTAAAATCCCGTTTATTGATAAAAAAGTTGCAATAACACGGTTAAAAGGAAAATGTTTTAATATTAATTCCCGATACTATAAAACCAATAAAAAGAGCAATTTAATTAAATCGGAGGTAATTAAATCCGACGAAATCGAGGCAACGAATACTACACTCAAAACAAATAAAGTAAATATTAATCAAAATAGTATGAACGAGTTAGTAAACAAAGCTGAAATTGTTAATGGACCGGAAGTAGGTGAGACAGGCATTAATGGTGTAATGGAAGGGAAGTGCGGCAGCAGTCAAGACAGGAAGCCGGAGACAACAGCTAGGAAAAACAATAAGGTTAGGATACAAAACGAAGAGAGGTTGAATAAGATGATATCGAGGGAGGTGTCAGTTCAACGAAGGAAGGGGCAGAAAGCCAAACAAAATATCGTACCGAAGATGCTATCAAAAGAAGCCAAGGACGAGATTCCGCGTGATAGGGCATTAAAAAGGGTTAATGTTCCAATTAATGTTAGGTATAATGGTGAAAAGATTCCAATTACCAACAAAGCGTCGCGGCGCAACCAATGTATCCATAACTGTGTATATTCTAGTAAACGTTGTAATCCAAATAAGGCGAAGTCAAGCACTACACTACACTGCAATTTTTCCGACCACTCGATGAATAATAAAAATAATAAAAAATATAAAAACAATAAACCAACTTGTAAAGAATTAATATCTGTAGGAGGAGCAGAAACACGTAACCAAAATCTACCGTTTAATATGCGTGGAAAAATATCGAAAGTTAGATTTAAAAACACTGCTACTTCTGAGGTAAATAAGACTAAATTGAATAGGAAACACGTTAGGTACAAAGAGAGAGTAGGCCTAATTGAAAATCAGCTGTGTGAACTTAGACAAGGAGGGGAGACGGTAACCCGAGCAAAAGGGCATGTAGCGGTTCCAATGAAGAAATGCAATAAAATAACTTTAACAAAGGAGTATAGTCATGGTACTATACTAACGGAACAGCAAGAAGGCCTACTGCAGAAATCAATAGAAAAATATAATACAGTTTTTTCTGAATTGCCGGGACGTTGTAAAAATTGTGTTCATGAGCTGAAGGTTAATGCAACAGACACCTTTGTGAATCGTAATTACCCGGTTCCCATAAATAACGAAAACAGCGTAAGACAGGAAAACAAACGGAGAGTGCGAATCCAACAAATAAGGATGAATCCAGGTTTTACACAATTATTGCAGGATTGGAGAAACAGACAGATGGCAAACCCTGAATGCTTAGAAATAATACAGGATATTGTAAATAAAGTAGATTATAGGATTGAAAATAATGTATTATGTAAATGTGTAAATGGAATATTGAAAATTGTAGTACCAGAGAACACGGTAAAAGAATTCATAAAACACGTGCACGAAACGTACGGTCACGCAGGAAGAAATAAGATATATAACATGATTAAAAATAGGTGGCATTTTAAATATATGAACAATCAAATTATGGAAGAGATTAGAAAGTGCGATATTTGTCAAAGAGCGAAATACCCGAACCAATATTTAATAGGTCAAAGTAGGCCAATCATAACAAATAATATAGGCCGAGTAGTGGCGATTGATTTCTTAGGACCACTACCAAGAGGTTTAGGAAATGTACAACATATATTAGTGGTAGTGGATATTTTCTCTAAATATGTAAAACTTTACACAGTAAGAAATCCTACGACCGAAAATAGTATAGATAAAATGAGGCAGTACTTTGCAGAAGTTGGCAAACCCGAAAGTATCCTAACAGATTATGGCAAGGCGTTTACTTCAGGGAATTGGAAGGAGTGGATCCAGGAAGAAAGAGTTCGGCATGTACTAATCCCTATAAGACATCCACAAGTAAATCTGGCGGAGAGGGTGAACCGAGAAATTGTGCGAATGCTTAGAACATATTGCTACAACCGACAGGCAAATTGGAAACAATACCTAGAGTATATACAGGATGTTCTAAACACAACGCCACACGACACCACAGGATACACCCCTCAGGAAATACAGTTTGGCCAGGAGGCGAGGTACGTGTGGGATGAAGTCTTCCCGAGGGAACAACCAAATCCAAGAGAAGAAACGGTGCGCGAAAAACACCAGAAGTGCCAGGCCAGGATCATAAGGGCCGGAAACCAACGAGCTGCTAAACAAAACCATGGTCGCAGATTTACAAACTTCAATGTAGGGGATTTAGTGTTAGTAACACAGAACACTAGCATTATGGCGAGTAAATTTAAAGGCGAGACCAGAAAACTGTTTCTTTTATACACAGGACCTTTCCGAATAAATGAAAGAGTAGGAAATAAAACCTATATTGTAGAAGACCGGGTTACAGGAAGAATAAAGGGAAAATACGATGTTCGAGATCTCAAACCATATATTCAATAGGTTAAGTTGTCATCCAAAAATAAAATAACACTGTAAATATTATTGTATTGAAGAAAAGGTAGGCCTAATGCATAAAGTGATTAGCCATACTGGGGAATCCCAAATGTAAATATTTTGATTGTATGTAAACACAAGCGGTGCGATGAGATTGTAAAGGGCAGAGAACTAATTAGCCAGGAGGGGATGTTTGAAAACAGCTGAGCGGAAACAAGATCAAGGTCAGGCAGTGGGGAGAGAGAACACAGTACGCTGCAATGAATGAAGTAGGCCTAAATAAATAACTCGACTCATTGATAGATACAGGGTAAGGCCTAAGCACTTTTCGGTTACACGCAAAGGCATTGCTTGTTGTTTTAAGTAAATTGTACATACAGATCCAGGAATAAAACGTTTGATTGAAACCTACAAGCAAAACAGGAGCCTGGAATGTCCTAATACACGAGTAAGGGGTGTATAGGGGTTGCATATTACTTGGAAAAAAGGTAATTATGCGTAAAAATAGTTAGGAGAGTCTAAGTAGTTAAGATTCTGGAAGGAAGAAAGTAAGCTTAACCTAGGAATCATTTAAGGAAAGAAAACTGAAATGGAAAATTAGAAAGGAGGATACTAGGGAAAAGCAAAGGAAAACTAATTAGTACACTTTAAAAAGAAAAAAAAAAAAGAAAAAAAAAAAAACTCTCAATTATTATAGTTGAAGCCACTTAGGCAAATAAATAAAAAAAATTGTCAAACCATAAAGGGTAAAATAATGTAAAACGTATGAAACGCGAATTATAAAAATTCGGGAAGTATGAATGCGGGGAAATAACAGTAGTATAAAAACGTAACCCAGTAAAATATTGTTAGTTTGTTATCAGGCAAATTAAAATGTGTCCCTGTATTTATATAAGTAGTGTACAGTATAAACATGTGTTTTCAGTGGAAGTGAACTCATCCAGTGAGCATTTCAAAAGGAAATGTATACCATGGTATATTGTGTAAATGTAATTTCAGAGTATGGAGAATAAGAAGAACAATGAAAAGTATAGTATGAAATGTATAAAAATATTATGAATGTGTGATATGTAAATTGTTAGATTAGGAAGGCAGAACTAGATATAAGTGTAATAAAATATAAGGAAAATGAAAAAGGAATGCTATTATATCTAGAAGGTTTCAATATCTTGGGTTTTTGGCGGAGCCGATCAAACCAGATATCTTAAGAGGGGTAGCTTACAACGGACAAAACTCGTTGTAGGTCTTGAGTTTAAATTTGCAATTAATTTTGTAAGTTTGAATAATATGGACTTGCCGGGAGTTAAAGCCAAATGTAGGTCACGAGATCAGCATGTATACGCGGGCGGTCTGTTATCGGGTAGAATTAAACTTTTGGACCCTGCCTGTCTGAAAAGGATTGGGAACTTATAAAAATTACTTAAAAGATTCCTACGGGAAGCCAAAATCCAAGATTTGAATAAAAAATAAAAATCTTCGGGAAATGCATTACGCTAACCGCGGGTGTATTTACTGCAAGATTAGATATTAAAAAATCATAAAGTTACGTAAGATACGAGCTTTCAAAGAATGAGAAAATTTTCAAAATTCTTCTAATTTAAAAAAGAAAAGGTTTTTTAGGCTTTTCTTAAAAAGGCCTAAAATAAAGGTGAAATAAGTTTTAGCGAAATTTTGTCATATAAAAAAGTTAATGGTAATTCATAAAGTTTAAAGGATAAAAAAGTAGGTTAAAAATAAAGTTTTTTAAATTCTAACTAAAACAAGTTTTAGTATTGATAAATGTAAATTATAATGTAAAAGAAAAACTAGAAAATTTATAAAAGGAAAAAGGTGATAGAATTTGCACCTTTACAGCTAATGGAAAATTTAAACTCAAACTTTTAACAATTCAAAATAGTAAATAGTATGCAAACGAAGTAGTTATGTAAAAATAATCCAGTATTTGAAATATGTTTCGGGAGTAAAGTAAAACCCTAGTTTGTGAAAAATCGTTGAAGTCCCTAACCTCACAGCAAGACAACCAGAAGCAGAAATGAGATGAAAATCCGGCTAGTGAATGAAAACTAATGGACAAGAAAAGTGGAAAAAGAAAAACCGAAAGAAGTGTGAATTTAAGACTTTTCCGGGAAAAATCGCCGCGGAAAAACGCGCGCGGGTCGTGTACGCGAACCAGGAGTCGTACGAACGTCACTCGAGTTCGTGTGGAAAGGTAACAACGAGCTGAGGAAAATGAGGTCAGTTTCAGGAAAATCGGATAAACCCTGGAAGAGTTACATGGAAAAAGGATTTCCATAGCACAAAACTGAGGGAAGCCAGATAAGAACGCAAGACGGTAGAGGGGAGGTCCAAAGACAAGACTGATGGAAGGAGAACAGGGTGACCAGTTTACGAAAAGGGGCGTACTCAAAGAAACAATAGAAACTTAATTAAAATAAAGGCTAAATCATGTTACAAAATTATGAAAAAATTATAATAAAATTCAGGATGAAAAGTTACGTAGACTAGTAGTTTGAAATTGGCGAAAAAATGGATTTTAAAGCATTATGGAAATACAGTGGTAGAAAGCTTAGGTTGGCAATGAAATAGTGCCGAAAAACCTTATATAAACGATTGCTCGGGGAAACTCGAGAGCCTTATTAATTTTTCGATGTAACATCACGCATCGAGCCTTAATATTTTTTCGATGTAACATAACGCATCGCGCAGAGCCTTATTATTTCTTCGATGTAACATAACGCATCGCGCAGTTTTTTTTTATTTCTGCGATGTAAGTTAACGCATCGAGAGCAGATACTTGTTTTTTATAAAATACTTTAGCGTGCTAGAAGCTGAGTATTTTCTTCGTCAAACTTTAAATTTTTATAACAAGTAAGAAGATACGGCATTGCGGTTATCATCTGGGATGCAGCAATAGACACCGCATTAACTCTACAAGAACTTCAGTGGCAACTTAGTCTATACAAGTTGGCCTAACTTGGGATTTTCTGGAAGAAAAACATAGCCTACAGGACAGCTGATACATGGAGTGATTCGTATAGCTTCCAGACAGGACTCCAGGACACCACCAGGCAGCCACCAGGACATGCAACTGTAGCTACGAGGGAATAGACGAACCGGGATTGCAGACACGGCATCACCACATCCATCTTTAAGAAGTCATCCATCATACATCCAGACAACCCTACAGGACACCACCTTCACCCACAAGACAACTCTATCAGCACGCAGAACATCTGTAGCTCGTCATCACTGGACAGCGTTCGCGGATATAACCACAAACGTCGCGACGCCTGGACAAGTGTGAAAAGGTCGGTAGAAGCGTAAAATACGTTAGTCCCCATTAAATTGCCTGAAGTAAATTCAAATAAATTTATTTTAAATACTGGGTTACTTAGGATGTTAGATTAAGAAATTTGTAATTAATTAAAGAAGTAAATTCATTAAATCGTAAATTCAAATTTTCATTAAAGTATAAATTACATTAAATTGAGTAATAAAATATTAAAATAAACTATAATAAATTAAGAGATTAGTTCTGCCTTATAGTTTTAAAAAGTTATTATTTTATTTGAGAAGAAGGTTATTATTTGGTTTTATTTGGAAAATATTAAATACAAGAATTTTGTTTTATGTTTAAAATTAGAAAAAGGAAATTATTAAAATTTTATTTTGTTTTATAAAAGGTTATTATTTACAAAAACACCTAGTATTCAAATATCCCAATAGTTTATGAATTTTAGATTAAGAATTGATAAAGTGAAATTTCATAAAATAATTGCAAGCACAAATAAGCAATTTACAAGGTTAGTTCCAGTGTACTCACTCTTCAGAGGTTTACAAAAAGTAAAATTATTAACTTGTGTTCTTACTGAGCTAAAATTAAAAATAAATTACTGGAAGTATAAAGTAAAGTTTTTTGTCAGAATAGTCAGTGAACTGAATATTCGACACATAGTTATTTCACCTAGGCCAAACAAAGTGAGATTGCCTATAAGACTTCCAGTAGGTGGAAATAACTTATTCTCCAACGAAGAATTTTCTAAAAGGGGATTCATTGTAGAATTGGCGCTGCCAGCGTGAAAAATAACGCGTTGCAGTTGTGGCCAAAACAAATTATTCTACAACTTAATTCCTCTAAAAAAGAATATTCGTTGTAACATATATATATGTATTATATAAGTATATATATTGTGTAGTATGTATTGAATGATGCCACCCATTTTGGGCAGTTAATATCGAAATAATATACACGTGGTCTTGGTTTGTTCTTCACCTTGTTGTGTTGTCTTAAAAATCATTGATTATGTGTATTAAATGTTATGTTATGTGTATAAAAAAAAAATAATAAAAATTGTAAGTAAAACGAACATTTTTGACACAATCTACTTACATAAAGCTAGGCGGTAACACTGATTCATTGACATTAATTATTAGGCACTTCCCTTAATCGGAACCCCATCAACCTTATACTTGAATTAAAGCTCTTGAAGAGAAACTTTTGGGAAAATTGCCAGAATTTAACATTTTTTAATTATGGAAGCACCTTAATGGGCGGAAAAGATTTTTAGATTTTTTTAATTTCTTCATTTTCCCACTTTGAGCGCATTTAGTAAGAAAGCGGTAAGAGATAACAAAAAATGTTAAATACAAAAGTTGTAGAAAATTTAATTTCAAAGGAGAGATTTTCCGTCAAATTCAAGATCCAATCATCCATTTAGCCACTATTCATCCGAGAAGGGAACCTCCACCCAAAGTCCTTAAAGCTAGACGATTTCACCGATTCACTGACATTAATTATTAGGCACTTCCCGTAATCGTACCCCCCTCGACCTCATACTTGAATTAAAGCTCTCGACGAGAAACTTTCGGGATAATTGCCAGAATTTAAATTTTTTTAATTTTGGAGGCACCTTTTGGGCAGGAAAGTTTTTTCGATATTTTAATTTCTTAATTTTCTCACTTTGAGCGCATTTAGTAAGAAAGCGGTAAGAGATAGCAAAAAATGTTAAATACAAAAGTTGTAGAAAATTTAATTTCAAAGAGAGATTTTCTGTCAGATTCAAGATCCAATCATCCCTTTAGCCGCTATTAACCCGAGAAGGAGCTCCGGCAAACAATCCTTCAAATTTTCCATGTTAATCTTATGGAGATAATGTTTAATGAGTTTGAGTCAGCTGCCAAATAAAACAGCTGATTTATGCTCGGTCACCTATCTACAAACGAGCCAAAGATTAACGAGATTCTTTAGCGAATTTTCCAACTGCGAGCAAAGCGAAGCAGCCATCTGAGGCCGAAGGCCGAGGTGGGGTTGGGACGCGAAGCGTCCAGGGGCAGAATCCCTAGTTTTTAATAATATTCCTAAATTCATTATTACTGTAATTTTCAATTAGTAGGTTATTAAGGGTAATTTGAACTCTTAAAGTTACATTTAAAGAAAATTATAGCAATTTTTATATTTTTTGTCGTAAGGGGTGACTTTTATAAGGATCGAATTGTTTAAAAAACTTTATATCACCAGTGAAATGTTCTTAATGCAATATAAATGCACTTTTAAATAATTTTTAATTTCAAAAAAATCGTTGAAATTATTTTTTAATAATTAATTTTCTCAGAGGATGATTTATAAGGGTTGAAGCGTCTCACAAATAATAATTTCATTCAAATAAAATACATGTGAATTAAATCTTAATTGGCAATGTTGGTAACTTGATTTAATTTACATTCTTCAAAATGTTAGGTTAATAGCGTTCCTATTTGATAGTTTGTCTTAATCTAATCACAAATTCTAACTTTAAAAAACTGCGTGGGGCAGTTTTGTTGTAATTTCAATGCAGGTTGCTAATAATTGGAATTAAATTGCAATACTCGGTGAGAATGATCGCAACGATTTAGGTAACTCGAACATAAAATTCACTCTTGTCCATGCTTGTTTTCAATAGAAATTATTTGTGTTATTGTTCTCATGTTTTTATGTCCATCTAAAACCCTAAAATATCTCAACTTTCATTCCTCTAATTTCAATTCGACAACCTTTCTGCTCATAATATTATTTATTGTTCATCAAAAACCTATCAAGTACCTCCTTTTCTTCCTCTAACATTTCACGTCCATTCTTTTTCTTTTGTCTTGAACGATATTATTTATTGTTCATCCAAAACCTCTCAAATATTTCTCCTTTCATTCCTCAAACATTTCTGGTCCATTTTCTAATTTTTCCTTCTGGGTTTTCTATTTCATTCACCTTTTGTGATGTTGATATTGTTTCACAATTGATTCTATTTTCCAGATTTACTGCACTGTGGGTGCAAATCACTGTTGCTTTTGTAAGGCTGTTTAGTTCCATATTTTAGATTTAATTAATTATACGATAATAATATATGATAATTTAGTAATCACGATTTTGAAATTATTAAATAAATGTATCAGTTAACTTCTCCTTCATCAAACTGGCCCACGAATCTAAGTTAAATTTAGGCCTATCTTTATAGGGAACTGTTAATTTTTTAACTATATAAATTATGTATTTGACGTAGTATTTACATTTATTATAATACAGCTGTTAAAGCAAGGAAAAAATGTGTGTATAAATAAAGTTAAAAGATTGACTGAAATATGATATATCAACACTTCACCTTGTATATTCCCTTCCTGTGCGATTATACTGTACTTACATTTGAGTAATCTACAACAAAAAATGTGTTAAGACTAATTAGCGAATTTCCGTAGGAAAAATGAGCTATTGCAGTGGCCCTTATGGTAAGACCCAAGGTTGGGAGTAGCAAATGAGCACCGATCATGGTCCCCAGAACACGTTCTGGGGTGTCATTAAAAATCATATATATATATATATATATATATATATATGTGCTCGCACTCTAGCGGCCGCATTTTAAGTACGATTTGGTTCAAATTTGGTACATATGTTGGTTTTTTACGTCGCTCGGACGAGTTCGTTAGCCAAAAAATCCAACAATCGGAAGCACGTTTTTGACCGGAAGTAACTATTTTTTGAGATTTTTCCTACGAGAATGAATTAGTTTTTGAGTTTTTTCTACAAATATAAATGTAGGATGTTATCTTGCACATTTTGATTTTTTACGCGACCTTATAGCTCTCTTGGTTCCCCCAAAATCGATCAAAACGTAAAATACCATAGAAGTACCCGGTTCAAAGCCATGTGGTGGATTCTAACGTGTTACGTGCAAAGCATGCAATGTTTTGTGTGTTGAAGATACTCCCAATATGCGGAATGGCGTGCGAAGCTTTTTGCAGCTATTCAGCACCGTAGTGAATAGACCTATTTCCCAAATTGTTGGTTGCAACCCTAAAACATAGGCCTATAAACTTAATTTTGGAAATTTGCTCCACACACGTCAGCGGTTCAGCTGCCTGGTCGAATGATTTAGAAAGTACCCGGTTAAAATCCACTTGGAAGATTATACTGTAGGAGCTTCTGACCTGAAACAGCAAGGTCGAGGTTCAAACTCTCAAAATAGCAGTCCATAACTCGAGGCCGTAAGGTCGAGTTTTTCCGCTGCAACTTTACGAAGCAGCGCGTGAGCCGGGGCTGGAGGCAGAGGTGCAAACAAATTATACTAATACATTGAGTACACGTAGGCAGTTATTCACCGCCTTCGTGAATAGATCAACTTTTCAAATAGTTGGTTAAATCCTTAAAGCGTATAAATTTAAATTTGGAAATTCGCTCAACTCACGTCAGTGATTCATCTGCGTGTCCGAATTATTTAAACTAGTAGAACTTATATTGTGCAATATTTATATACATATTTACCTTTAAATAAAATATAAGTGACTTTATTTTTCACTAGTATCATTTTGGTAATAATACTAAATATAAACAACAATTAAGTAATTATTAACCAAACGTGTCCTGTAAAGGTTGATGTCCATAGATAAGATAAATTATCTATAGTGTTTAATAACAGATGCTGCGAGGTTGCAGGAAATGTAAAAAAAAATAGCATTAAAAAAAAAAAAAATTGTGAAGAACCCTAATATAATAGCAAAACATAAAAAATGCGAATATAATATTCATTTCATATTTTGTTACAATAAATGAAAACTGAACCACTTTGAATCGTATTTATTTTCCTTAAAAAGGATATAAAATTTTTTTGTTACCAAACAAACCAAAAACTTCCTCTTCTAAGATGAAAAACAAAGACAAGCCTATAGCTAAATGATAAATGAACGACGCAATTTTCGACGTTGTCAAACTCCTGTAGTCAACAAAAATATCCGATAAAATCCTCCTATCCAAAATCAATGCCGCCACATCATCCCACGACGAGGATTTTACAAAATCTACAACACAGTTGGTAGTTGTCTTGATGTGGTTCAGACAAATTTGTTTCAATTCACCGAAACAGTTGCAGTTTTCCACCGAGGATTTCCTCTGTAAATTCTGCTGAGCTAGGTTGCACAGAATAAGCAGTAAGACGTCGTTTTCTGAAATAGATTTGAAATCGTTATTCATAGTTTTCCGACGTATCAGTTCAAAAATACTTCCTTCGTTCGGACCTGCAAGTAGCCTTTCTTGTACACATTTAATAAAAAACAAACCTACAGGTATATCCCGACTGTTATCAAATTGTGCTTGATACAACTGAATATTACTTGTAGAAATTCCAGTAACTCTGTTTGTAACTGGTTCTATTAAATCTTGCTTGACTTCAGGTTTATCCATTTCATCTCTGACTTTCAATTCACTAGATTTTTTCATCGTTCCCGTTGCTGATTCTAAAATAACGTTATTCAAAATTTCGTCAAACTCTTCTCCATCTGTTATTGTTGGTTTTGAAACCAATTCGTTTAGTTCGTCTTTACTACGTTCTTTCACCTGAGTAATCAAATCCTCTTCCGAACAATTCTCCATCATTTTCAACTCTTCGTACAACCCCGTTCCGTTATCAATGATTGTTGTTTTTACATCCAGCGCTTTCAGTTCCTGAAATATAGACACACCTGATATGTTCCGTTTGATATCGTTCATTGATGCCCTTTTAACCGCCTTCGCGATTTCCTCACTGCAGCTGGTGTCCGAAAACATATCGAAATCGGATTCCGGTACGTATTGAGCGGACGTTGAAAAGTTAACTTTTAACGACGACGGCAGTGAATCCACGTCGTCAAGAGAACAATCACCGCCTCCGAAAAATGTATTTGTGTCTTTGTTGAAAGCATCTTCTAAGATAAACATGTTATCTTCTTCTTTTACATCATTTTCTTCATCCAATGCAATCAAAATTTCTGACCGTGAAGTATTAACCACTTCAAACTGATTCAATTTCAAATTATTGCTTTCCATCACTAAACCCGTTTCATCTACAGCACCCGAAGGTTCTTCATTTTCTGCCGCGTGTTTAATTTCACCCAACGAATCATCTGATCGTATTTTCACAGTAATACCGATCCCCTTCCCTACATTATTCCTACCTAGTGTGTCGTCATCCAACCTGACGAAATTTGAAATATTATTTTTACAATCGCCGACAATGTCTATAGTGATTTTCATACTTTGTGTAAAGTTGGCGTCAGTGTCGGCCAGATTTTTATCCCCCGATACGTCGGTCACCAATCCGCTTTTAAAAAGTGTACTTTCTGGTTTATCAGCCTTGACGGAATGATCATCTTGTAAGGTTGTATCACAGAGTCCAGGGTATTCGGTATTGACAAGTTTCACAAGATCAATTATAGTTTGCTTCATCTCTGACGATATATGAACGTGCTGTGAGTAAATCGGAATACTTTGAGAGTCAACAGAGACTAGTTTCAAAACTGAAATCATTTTCCGCAACGATTCTATAATACATTGTATGCTGAGGAATGATTTTGTTTCTTGAGAAGAATTCAACTCTGAAGTTTTAATTATACCCGTAGTTGTATTGACAGTCTTATTAGTTCTTCTTACCGGCAACGGACAACCAGATATAATTGTTTGGATTGAAGTTTCTGATTCACTTTCATCATTAAAACCATACCCACCGGAGACGTAATCACAAACGAGTTTCATGTCTGGGAGTTTTTGTTTCGATGTTCTTGCCACTAGTTCTTCGTGCATTCTTTTTCTGATCTCGAAACTATTATCAAAGTCAATGGTTTTATCTTTAGAGCACATGGGTTGCCCGTAGTTGTTCATACGGTCGTTCCAAAATGATTTCAACTGTTCTATGGTGTTGGATTCAGATACTATTTTAGTATCGGATTGTAATGTACTCTCAATGTTAATATTAAAACAAGAATGTATCGCCAGTTTGGATTTACCTGGACATTGCACGTTGTTGGAATCACTTGTTTGTTGCATCTTTGGTTGTGTTGGGATTTCACTATTTACTCTAAGTTTAGGAACCCTCACAGATGGTTTGTTTTGCACAATCGATTTACTTTTAGCGTTTTGTTGGACGTTACTTTTCTTACTTTTGCTAGTAGCGTTACTCTTCCTTGTACTATTCAGTACGTTTTCACTTGCACTCTGAGTTTCGTTCTGATTAATGAAGTTTGACAGTAATTTCAGTTCTGAGTTGATCTGTTGAAGCATCCAATAGTTGGCTTTAGACGATTGGTTTGTTTCTTCGTGTAGTAAATTTTCCACGTCTTCTGCTATCGACGTTACCCATTCCTTGTTCACTGGAGTACTGCTGAAAAAAATATAAATAGAAAAATTGATTATATAATCTCTACTTTACGGAAAAACATTCAAAGATATGGCTGTTTCCCTCCTTGCCTTTCTGCTGCTAGTTATCTACCGTTGTATCGACCTGACATGTTCCACGAGGGCAAGCTCTCCAAGCATAACCTTGTTCTTACCGCAGATGCTAGACAACCATAAGTTTTTTCCTTAGTAATATTTATTTTGTTTATAAGCATATTCTAAATTTGTATTAATCATATAGATGTCTAGCTTCTGCTCCAAGCATAACTTTATTGTTAAAGCAAATGATAGACATCTACCGTTGCATAGGGATTGGCAAGATAAGAAATTTTCTCGTGATCCCAGCGCCAGCGGTCAAACATATTCATATTAGTGAGATAACATCGACGAATAAATATCTCGTGTGACAGGGTAACACAGTTGGCAGTGCAGTAAAATGTAACGATAAAATAAATGGATTCGAATCCCTACTCTGGTCAGTACTTTTTCAATAGTAATTTAGTTTAAAGTTGTGTTTACAACTTCTAGCGTTCATTTACACATAAGAAGAAAGGCCATTTAATAAATTTTAACAATATTTTTACAAATTGTTCTTTACTTTTTAGAATAACTTTTAAGTTAATTCCTCAATATATTTTCGGTATTTCGGAACCCTTCCAAACAATATTGTATTGTTTCTGAGCCAAGACAATTCAATATCGAGTTAAGGACAACTTCTTGTTAAGGACACAAGACTTGTCTAAATTACACAAGGCTAGCCTGGAACGAAAATATGTTTAATGGTGTCATCCGTAACTAGGTTATCCTTTGATGTACAAAATAATGTAAAGGCCATTTCATTTAGCATTAAAAACCCCCTTTTCCTTACTTGTGGATGCTTTGTAAAATTAATGGTTTAAAAAATATTCAATTGTTTATTTTGTAGTTTGACCTTTACGCTATAGGAATAAAGTTGTATGCAAAATTTTAAGATTGTGTACAAATTTGACAAATGAAATTAATAAACTGGTCGCTGAGTGAAAAATTAGGAATTTTTGGATTGTGAAACACCTGTATTCAAGCCATGCTCTTGGTGCCTGTTGATGTCTATTATAAGCGAAACTTGTAAGGCAATATTTATGAACCTGATTTATTGTCAAGTGCGTGCATACCCAGGGGCAGATGGGGCCGGTACCTAAATCATTATTTTCGGGTGTTTTTCTTTTAAGAAAAAAATATTTAAAAGTCAGCATCAGTAGAATTGGTTTTGCATATTTTAAAAACATTATGTACAGTTTTATTTTACACTAGAGGGCTCCGCCCCCTGCTCGCTTCGGTTGCCAACCCCCGCGGTGAAGCAAACGCAAACAGAAGCAGAAGTGTCAGCTATGGGAAGTAAAACAATTTATTTTTATTGTAAAGGGGCTGTACCCCCCAGTTGACTTATTAGCATATAAAACACTTAAAATTAATATGGGTCAAATTTTTAGTTCTCTAGCTTTAATGACACTATAACAATCCACATTTTTTGTAGGGGTTACTAAATTTAACCCTTAGCAGCACGCGATAACATGTAAATCTGTGATACTTTTTCTATGTGTCTTGTAAGAAATTAATGTACAAAATTTAAGCTCTCTAGCTTTAAGGGAAGAATAGCAATTAATATTTATTGTTTTAGGGATTGTTTCAACCCTTAAATCAACAATAATTCTAGCCTATGTTACTCAGGGATAGTGTAGCTTTTTATTAGTAAAACTATTTTTTCAATCGGTTCAGTAGTTCCAGAGGTTACCCCCTACATACAAACAAACAAATTTTACCTCTTTATAATGTTAGTATAGATTAAATAAAATATAAAATATACTTTTATTTTTTACAAGAGTTTAAGCTTGAGCATTATTATGACTTAAAAAAGAGAGGAATGAGAGAGCGACACTTCTTCTCAAATAGTTTTCTATGAAATTCAAACTAATCCATCTTGGTTGTGGTGTGAGTTCGCTTTGTTAGGTTGATTGTATTGTTTTGTTGGTGATGTTTGTGTGAAAAATCAGTAGTTAGTTTTTGTTTCAAATTAGTCACAAATATTAAATGGGAAGTAAAAGAAGAATATTCGGCCATCAAATTGAGTCTAAGATTATATTTTTCAAATCTTATTACTATAAATAAAAATAAAAAAAATTAGAACCAGTTTTGAGCATTTTGTGTTTAATAAACTAGAGGATCTTTTTCAAAACACACCAGAGATTGAATACAGTTCACAGTAATTTTCATCCATTTTTATCGAATTTTCATAGGAAAGATGAGCTCTTGCAGTGACCTCTATGGTCGGGAGTAGTCAATGAGCACCGATCAGGGTCTCCGGAACACGTTTTGGGGTGTCATTAAAAATTATGCATATAAATATATATTTATATTTGTGTTCGCACTATAGTGGTCACATTGTAAGTCCGATTTTGACTAAATTTGGTACACGTTTTGGTTGTCTACGTCGCTCAGAAGAGTGCGTTATCCAAAAAAATCCAACAACCGGAAGCACGTTTTTGACCGGAAGTAAATATTTTTTGAGATTTTTCGTATGAGAATGAAACTTTTTATAGTTTTATCTAAAAAAATAAATGTAGGATATTATTCTGCACATTTTGTTTTTTTTTGCACGACCTTATTAGCTTGCATGGTTCCCTAAAAATCGATCAAAACGTAAAATACCATAAATGTACAATTTTCAAATGCACGTGGGGGATTTTACAGTGGGGCATCTTCCAATTGGGATCTTCCAAACGGCAAAGTTTGTATGCTGGGAGCCAAGCGAAGCTGTCCATAAACCGAGGCCCAACAACGATGTGAAAACTCGCAAAGCGAGGGCTCGCTGCGTAAGAACGAAGCAGAACGTGAACCGGGGCTGGAGACTGAGTTACAAAAAAATTCTAGTAATACACATAGGCAGCTATTCAGCGCCTTCGTGAGTAGAAAAATTTCCCAAGTAGTTGGTTGAAACTCTAAAAAACATACAGGCCTAAACTTAATTTTGGAAAATCGCTCAACTCACGTCGGCGGTTCAGCCAGGTGGTCGATTTATTGAGTTTGTTATAATAGGGGATTTTTTTCAAAAGGCTACAACTATTTGTCTCATATCTGCAACAGTAGTTAGTATATTGGAAGGTGAAACCATGAGACTATGGGAGAAAGTCTGTGCCTTTTTAAGTGTCATTTATTTTAAACAGTATGTGTAGCATTTTAATAACAGGAGTGAATTTTTCAGCAGGGACAGAACTGGATTTATTTATGGGCAAAAACTGGCAAACATTTGACTAATAATATTTCACCTAAAAAGCCAAATTTTGAAAAGTTTTCCGGTGAAGGACGAAAACTTCCCTTAAAGATCGGCTCTAGCTGTCAGCCATATTGGCTGACACTCCATAACACCAATGTTAAATTAAAATCCAAAAGTTTCCTTTTTTTTATCTTATAATTATGAACGATATGTCATTTTAAAGCTATGGTCAATATGCATGCAAATGGCTTTTTCAAAACTAAGAAAAACATTTTATTTAATATATTTATTAACAATTTAAAAAATTGATTTTTAATATTTTTTTATGTTGTCACTATTAATTACAGCGAAAAACTACCAAGCCATTCGCATGAACAATTTCGTCCCCAAGAGTTTGGTATTTTTTTTAAAACGCTATTTGAACAATTGCGGGTTTTAAATGGATTTAGGCTGAGCAATGTTCGTGTAAGCAATGTTCGCCGCTATAGGGTGATTTTAAATATTTTTTAAAGTTGTAACTATTAATATAGCCAAAAATTACCAAACCAATTCGGATAAAAAAATTTGTCCTCAAGAGATTGGTATTTTTTTAAAAACGCTCTTTGAATAATTGCGGGTTTTAAATGGATTTGGGATGAGCAATGTCAACGTAACCTACCACCGCTACGCTGGAGTCGCAGGTTGCTTTCTGTTTTACTAGAGCAGCCCCTAATGGTTTGCTCCAGTAAACGAGAAAGGAACCGGAAACGCAAGCACTTCTCTCTATAACCCTATCTAAACAGTGCAATTTCTTGCAGCTGAGCGCTTTGACATTGCCTTATTTCAAACCATTTTATAAATCCATCTTTTGTAGTTGAGTGCTGAAAAAAAAAACTGAATATTCTTTATAAAATTTCGGATCCGGCTTGCAAATTACTTTTCATTATAATTTTTTTATTGTGTTAAAAAGAAATTCAAACTTTGTACTTACAAAATGTCAATTAAATAACAAAAGAAAAGCATTTTTTTTTAATATAAAATGCTAAACGGATGCGTATTGTAATTGTGCTTAAAATGAGACCTTGCAAACAATTTTATGATAAAAAATAAACGAAATAAATGGTTTGAAATTTAACATTGCTCTTATGGGATACAAATCCAAGTTGGGCGCCACTACAGCAGACCCTTAATCTTCTCCATTCGGCGGTCTAGCCCCCCTCTAGAAAATATTATATGGGCGTCCATGTTTATTGTGAGAAGTAATTTTATTATTGAAGTGTAAACTTCTATAGGTGCACGGCGGCGCTATGTTTGCTGGCTGTTAATCTGATTTTACCGTCTCGCATTTTCTGAAACGCTCTATTCCGTCACGATCTACAGCTGTTCGTAAAAATTATGCGGACGGAGGAGTTATAATTTGGCACAGTTAAAGTTTAAATGACGAAGAAGTGCAGAAAGCTAATATTTTTTATATAATAATGCATCAGAAATACAAAAAATTAAAATTAAACACACAAAATAATTTTTGGTTAGGCCTAGACTGATGAACCAACACATGTTTCTTGAATCTATTTACATTCATTACCATAATAATCAATAAAATAAAATAACAGATAAAACAATTGATTCCACTGGATAATCTTTAATAATTTTAGGTTAGGCCTAGATTGACGAACCAACAATACATGTTCCTTGAATGTATTTACATTCATTACCATAGCAACCAATTGAATAAAATGACAGATAAACAATTAATTGATTCAGATGTCCATCTTAAAATAACCCAAAATAATTTAAATAATATATATTTTATATTCATCAGAATATCGCCATAGAAGTTTACACTTCTCCCGTGTGGTGTTAAGCACACATTTTTTTAAATATTGTTTTATTATTAGACTTGGTATAGTGGGGATAGGTAGATACCACAGAAAGGGACGTTTCGGTGATAGCCATCATCAGGCGACAAGTACATTGATTTTGTTGAAAATACAACATGTTTTACAACTCTTTATAGATAATTTTAGTTACTGTTGCCCTTTCAAGATTGCTCTCCTTTCCCGCGACTACCTTTTATGCTGAAGGGAGTGGTCGGCTCAAATGCTCGCGTAAAAGGGGCTTTAGTAGAAATTTAACTATACATATCTATTTGAAACCTTGCATGTAATGATAACCTGATTTCTGTAGGAGTGCTTGGTCCCTTCTTGTTTGAAGTCTTTACACACCTTCCTCCTGCAGTTGAAGGTACACTTTTGGTAGTTGAAGGTCTTGGTGTTCGTTTCATAGTTATTGGGTGCTCATTCTGAATCAAAATTTGAATTGAGTGGTAAATAAACATGCTTAAACACTAAGCGAGATAAATTTAAACAAACCAAGTTAAAGTAAACCGTCTGAGGGTCCGTCAAGGATTATAACTCATGTAACTCGACTAATTTTAATGTCTATGTTTTTATCTGATTCTTTATTTATTCAAAATTGTTTTTTTTTTTACAAAAATTATTTGTATACATCAGGTCATATACACAAGTTACAACATATTGGAACAATACACACAAAATCGCAAAATACATTAAACAACAAGCAGCTAAAAATATTGAGAATAGGTCTATACAATAATTAACATTAACACACAAACTTAAAAAAAAACACAAAAATAAAAAATCTGTAAGCATAAGTTAATAAAATATTAAGTAAATAAGTTAATAAGACAAAACACATTGCAAAAAAATATCACATACTAGAGGCTTTTATTTAACTTAGAGGCCTCGAGCTGTTCAAACATCCAAGTGATAGGTTATTCATATTCTAGCTCTTACCGCCATTACTCGTCTAGAATACTTTTTTATATATATACAGGGTGGAAGAAAGTTAGTGTTAAACTTTTTATGTGGGTAAAGTAGACACTAAATGTAGTAAAACTGTATATTTAAAAACTTCCTATTCAAAAAAATATGGACAACAGAGCTATGTTTACACCTTTTAAACCTTCTCTGGACGTCCACAAATAATTCTAGACCAAAATGGTCCAAATCGGTCCAGCCGTTCTCGAGTTTTAGCGAGACTAACGAACAGAAATTTATTTTTATATAGATAGACATCGTGAAATAGTACCATCATAATGCACAAACTCATCCACCGAGTATAAGGATCCAGACAATAGAAATTGTTTTTTAAGAATGCTTTTAGGAAACTTATTCGTGACCTTGAAACAGTTTGTGAGGGAAGTTTACTGCATGAACTTAACCTGGAATGTAAAAAAGTAACTACTCAAGTACGAGGGTCGTACTACTCACGAAGGCGCTGAATAGCAGTCTGCGTGTACGAAATGTATTAGTAGAATTTGTTTACACCTCAGCGTCCCCAGCTCTTCGTTCCACTCGCAGCGGAAACACTAGTTTTACGAGTTCGGATCTCGACCTTGTAGTAGTATGGACCATGGTGTAAATAGATAAGGTGTGCTACCGCCAGCGACCAAGGAATACTATAGACTGGCAAAGCCCATGCACAACGCATTACGGGAGTTGAAGCCAACCACGCCCACTCATAGGTGGAAACACCGGATTCTCTGTCCGCGACTGGTACACATTTTAATTCGCCGCGTTTCATTAACACCGTTTGAACACACACTTAGTGTTGAGATAAAATTCTAAAATTTAAAAATATTGCTTAAAACACTATGACCGTGCTGACGGTATCAAACAAATATAGAAAAATATATTTTATGTAGCGGGAAAAAATATACGAGTAAAACAAAGAAAGTCAACGTTGTGTTTAGACATATAACATGAAATTTAGGCATAGCGAGAAAGTTTTGTATTTTTTTGCCAGGTGATTTGACAAAGCGTAAAAGTTAAGTTGGAAATCGACCAAAAAAGAAAAAATATTCTTTACATTTCTTTGTATATGCTTAGTTTAGCATGTAGGCTGTGGTATAGTGTCGAGTTGGTTTGATTGTTTTGTGAACCGGCGCGCTGACAACATTATCGCTAATCTACTATATCTACAAGTCTTGACATTCATGTGTAGTGCTATTGCTTGTTCTGTACCATACATTCATGGTCCGAGTAATTATAATTTAATAAAAATTGTTAATATATTAAAATTGTATAATAAGAACAATACGGAAATTGAATGAGTTTTATACAGTTTTGAAAGAAAACAACACTTTATTCAAAATTAAAACTATAAAACAATCTTTGCCCTAGAATAAAAAATAAAACCACAATATCCATCTTAAATTGCAATGTTGCTAACTTTACTCACAAAAATATTCGCTAAATAGACAAAATTGCGAATTTAGAAGAAATCAAAGAAAACTAAAAATATAATTCCAATCAAACTAATAATAATTACTAATCATACTAATTATTTACTGAAATACTATAAAAACTAGACTGCAAACCTATAAAAACCTTTTTTCCTTAATTTGTTCACTTAAAAAACCCACACTCTGCATCTTAAATCACAACGTTGCTGACTGTACTTACAATAACGCTGTCGCTCGGAAGTAGCGGAGTCAGACGTTTTCAACCCCACCACTCATAGGTGAATCGGCTTCAAGCCTTGCGCGACATTGCCAGTCTATAGTATTCCTTGGTCGCTGGCTACCGCGCACGTGGCCGTGACGTCACCTGGTGAAATCCAGCCACCGTGATCGAGTACAATTAATTGTAAGCGTTTGCACAAACAGCGATTACACACACTTCCACTAATTTAAAAATTATGAATTTGGTATCGTTTTAAAGTTTATCAAACGTAGTTAATAACGATGTAAATTATATATTGAAATTTAGAAAATAGCCAACCTTTAACCCTATTTGAATCTAAACGAATATTTCTAATAACATGCAAATTATGTGTAGTGGGAAAGTTTTTTTACTATTTAAACACGTTTTTTAAAGGAAGTAATAATTTTTCGTATTATTATCAAACTGTTTTGGGGTTTGTCTAAAAATAAATACATATAGGAGATTATTCTGCACATTTTGTATTTACACGACCTTATAGCCCGTCTTGTTCCCCTAAAATCGACCAAAACGTAAAATAGAACCCGATTCAAATCCACTGTGGAGGGGGGGGGGGGGTTAACACGGAGGCAGCTTCTGATCCGAGGACGACGGCCGGGTCCGCTAGTTTGTCCTCTGCGAGCGAAGAGAAGCAGTCCATAATCTGAGTTCGCAAGGTCGAGGTGCAAACTCGCTTGCTAGTGTTTCCGCTGCGTGTGAGCCGGGGCTGGACGCTGCGTGATCGAATTATTTCTATTTTGCATAACTTAGCTTAAGAAAAAACAGTTTTACACATTTTGTGCAAATAATATTCGTAAATAGTTTTCCAACATAAAACCCGTTTGTATTGATCCGTTTAAACTAAGTAAACAAATAAAAATAAGGGGTTTTCATACAACCCAAAAATAAAAACGATTTCCCAAATCAAAAATAATATATTACCTTGTTTAATTTAGTTGTTCATGCTGTCTTACTGTATTTTAGTGATTTTACTTTTAGAATTGTATAGTTGATTTTGTCTTTATCCTTGTGTTTCCATAGTTATTTTTGTCAATAATAGAACTTCTTTATTTTATATTATTTTATCTTTACAACAAATTGAATTTAAATTGCGTCGTCGTTTATTTTCATGAGAAAAAGTTTGATTTTGTTTTTTTTAATTAAGATTTAACTCATAAACAGTCCATTCGGATTTGATTAAAACATTTATTGCTGAGTTAAACGTCAATGTTTCATCATACTAGTCTCAATATAGGGCAGATCGTGATAAAAAAAGTCCTTTGTTTGGGCGTTTTTAATGCCTGTTTGTTTTTTGTCAAACAAAAAAATTAAATAGAGTGTAGATTATAAGGTATTGGGAAAACGACTTAATTAAATATAAAGTAAAATAGAAATAGTACCACGAAACGTTAACGCAAAACAACTTTATAAACCTCTACACTCAAGGCCGTTACCAGGAAAGCTTTTCGGGGGGGGGGGGGGGGGTCAGGTCAGGCACGAGGATTTGAAATGAAACCCTTTTAACACCTTCACTGATGGATATGAATTATGTTGTAAATTACCGGTTATCTGGGAAACGAAGCGTTTAGGGCCTATGTTTATATGCACGTTTTTCATATTTTTAGCTACAGAATGAGCTACAGAGACATTGACGCATAGTTCTGAATACAGATGTAGTACCATTTCGCGGTTAGGTCGGTTACAGCGAAAAAGTAAAACATATGTGCATTGTGTTAGAAAATGAGTTCTTAGTCATCAGAACTGTTTAATGAAAGAAAACGATTTCATGGGTAAATTAGATTTAAAAACAAAAATTTACAAACATTGGATTTTCGGCCACTCGACCCCCCACCCTCCCTGTAAGACTGATTTTGCCCTGTAACTCATTTTAAAGGCATTTCTAAAAGCATCGCATACTCAATCCAGCCACATTTTACAGACTAAACCTTCACCACATGCAAACTGGCCCAACACTAATGGGATGTTACCGAGGTGATCCACTAGGATTTGAAAGTCGTAATTTCTGAAAAATCGGAGGGTAGATAGTTCCGCAAAACATATTAGTGACATGGCTGGTACAGCCGTGACCAAAGGCACCGGTCTTTGCGCCTGTAACTCTCAGATCCACGCTAGTGAGTAGTAGGATACAGTAGTAGGCTACATATACTTCATTTGATGTTTGTCTAGGGGCAAAGGATGACGTAAAGAGGCTCGAAAATTATGTGGTGGAGGATATAGAATTAAACACATTACTACACCAGAAGTGACGTACGGTACGCAACGTCCTAAAGCATCGTAATCTGAGGGTCACGGCCCCATGGTGGGGCGCAGGAGAATATTTTAGGGGGACGTGAAAAACAATCGAAAAACATTGGTAGAGTAAAAACTACTAAAAATGAATTCGTTCGTCACAGTTGCCCATTTATCTTAAAAAGTGTTATTATTAAATATGTGTTATGTAAAATTTCATCTAAAAAATAAATGAACAACAAGCGGCGACGAGTGTTTAAACAAATCCTGCACACGGTTTGCTCCCATTGGTTCCCTGATTGAACCTTTCCTGTACGGCAAAGGCCAGATTGTGTATTGGAAGGGCAAACAGAGAATGTAAAAGCAAACACGTGCTGATTGCTGAATGCAGAAGTGGGTTAGACTCACTTCATCTTTGCATACAGGATACCTCTTAGTGTGAACTATGTAGGCCTGTGTTAAGGTGTTCATTTGTAACCAATTGTTGTGCCAACTTTAATTAAATTAGTAAACCAGTAAAGTATAAATGTAGGCCTACGGTATACTATAAACAGTTGTGTAGCAGAGCTTTGCAAAGGTAAAGACTTTTGCACATTTATAACTTAACTAAGATTTTATATAAGCCTAACTGTATAGTGAAGTTATTTATATAAGAATATTGTCACACATAAAAATGTATATAGCCTACATGAGTTTTTTTTAATGTTCTGTACACACGTCAGAACATTTAATTGAATTAGCTAATTACATAATATTATGTAAGTGAAGTTTTATTTTTTTTTTTATTTTTAGGGGTGTTATAACAATATTATAGCTGTGAGATGAGGATTTTCGATTAAATGAATTACAAGCGATCTCATACTGGGGCCATCGGCCACAGAATAAAATAGACTGGTCGTCGCCTATACCTGTTCAGTATGAAAAGTGTGCCTACGTCCGCCATATTGGGAAAGTCTAGAAAGCCGGAACGGCTCGGTGATAACGCTAAAATTGTAATGCGCTTTTTTCAAATACACTGTTGTTTTGAACACTTACAACTCACTGATTCCTTTGAATTTTTACACACTGACAGAATATTAGTGTGGGATGATAATGGTATAAAATTATTAATAATTGTAAAAATCTTTTAAGGTATAAGTAAATTATTAAAGCTATGACGTAATATGGAACTTTAAATTGTGACACGAAAAAGTTATTCCGTAAAGAACATTTTTGTTTTTTGGTCAGAGACAAGCAAGAATAAAAGTTTGAGCCAATAAGTTAAATTTTATGAAACATATTTTTTCAGTAAATTAGCTCAAGTAGTTTAGTTTTGACTTCAAGTTAAAGATACGACTAAGCGCGCGCCAGAATCTCGCTCAATTCTCAAGGCGCGCGCTGACCGTCTCGTTATAGCCGTACTGGCAGACCATTTATTGTCTCTAAGGTTTTGTTAGTTACTTACATAGCTTTAATAATACATTTTAGCTGTTTTCTTCGCTAATAAAAAAAAATTGATTTTCATTAACCACCCAAAGATTAATGGTAAAATGATTTATAATGTTGTATGATACTAATGATTTATTTTAAGTCTATCATATAATCAACATGGCTTAGCAAACTATATAAAATTACTTTTAAGTACTGTATATTAACATTACGTATAGAAATAAATTAACAATATTGTACTTCTTTATAGTATGAAAAAGTAACGCCTAATAACGAAAAACGAAGTATGTAACAATGACAATATCAACATGGCTTAGCAAACTATATAACATGACAATTATTAATATTACATCATTGAATAAAGCCTTTTTACTGTAGGAAAAAGTAACGCATAATAAAGAATTACAAAGTATATAACAATTACAAATAAACGGTACCAGAAATTGGCACAAACATATTTAAATTATTAAACAGATTCACTGTGACTTCATAATTGTAGGAGGGGTAACAGAGGTGATATTAAAGTAGGAGATTAACTAATAAATATTATTATTATTATTAGCTAGAGAGAAAACGATTCGATCGATTTCGCAAAAATTTGCACCAAACTCGTCAATTAGGCCTGTTATAGATGGACGAAAAAAGGTTTTGAAAAAAAACCCTTTTTGGCCAAAAATCACCCAATAATCAGTTGTATTATTATTATTAGCTAAACGAGAATTTTTAGAAAGATGCGGTTTTTTGCATATGGTAGAGGGTACATTAAGGGATACAAACAAGCCAAATTTTATCAAAATCGTTAGAACCGTTTTTTATAAAAAAATTATAACTGATTTTTTGAAAACTAGACAACTTAAAATCTCAAATAAAGTCCTTTCTATTTATTTTTTACTAGGGGAATCCTTTACCCCGTTGGCACCTTCTGCATACATAATCATGTTATGTTTTCTTTATAATAAAGGTGTAGGATTAATAATTACCCCAAAGCTAAGATGGTAAATAATGTTAAATGTTCAAATCAAATTACGGTATTTCGTATACTTTATATCAGCAGTTATAATAAAGGTTAAAAGAACCAGCATAGATTAGGTCTACAATTTAATAAAAACCCAACCTAAAAGTTAGAAATACTAATTATTGTTTCAAAGTTTGAAATCAGCTGTTAATGGAAATATTTTGTCAAACAGCTGTTTTATCTGTTATTTTATTCAATTGGTTGCTATGGTAGGATTTATTTATTTATTTCTTATATAACGACTTAATGGACGAAAAAAATATTTCATTTAATTCAGAGAGATTTTCTTAAAGTAAATACTAAAATAATCCTACCCTAATCCTGAAATAATAAAATCGTCAACCAACATAAAGAGAGCAATTCATACAATCATCTGTTTCTAGAACCGAAGAAGTTTCATTTCCAAAGCGCACTTTTTAAGACTTTCCGAACTCGCTTTTCGCTTTACGTGAATAAACACAACTAGAGATATTTACTTAACAAAACCAGACTGATTATTTTCGTGAGAATTTCTACAACCTTACAAAACTTTCCACTGATTGCTTGACTTTTCTGAAACCATAAATCTTTATAAATCTTTTACAGTTAAATCATGGGAATGTTAAAGTACGTACGCCAAGGTTGTGTCGAGCAAATCTATTCACAGGGGCAGATAGTAATATATGGAGTCTTGTAACCCTTGTTGACGGAGTGTGTGCAGTGAATGATTGCAGGGTATTTATTAACTTCTACGTTTGTATTTGTTTAAAGGAAAAAATAAACTCACCACCTCTCACTACCCCTGTATGTCAGTATAATATGTTAATAGAAGTAACATACTTAACTGACAGTAACAAATACAAGATGTCGCTAATTGTTTTTTAAATTTCAAGAATATCATAAAAATAAACACATAAACAAACTCAACAAACTTCTCTTTAGTATAGGACGCTATGTTATATTATAGTACTAGTAGTAAAATCCAGTGAAAAATCAGGTGCAGATTGATTTGATGCACATGAGAAATTAACTGGCACATACTTTCTCACAGACATATTTAAATTGTTAAACAGATTCACTGTGACTTCATAATTATTGTATTAAAGTAGGAGAAGGGACACATTAAAGAAGAAGAGTAACTAATGAATATAATTATTATTAGCTAGAGGGAAAACTATTCGATCGATTTCGAACAAATTTGCACCAAACACGTCAATTAAGCCTGTTATAGATGCACGAAAAAAGGTTTTGAAAAACCACCTCCTTTTTGGCCAAATTCACCCAATAATAAGTTGTATTATAATTATTATTAGCTTAACTAGAATTTTCAGAAAGAAGCGGTTTTTTGCATATAATAATATAATAATAATAATAATTTCATTTATTAATAATTACATAAAAACAGCCAAAGAATATGAGTATTTCGACAAATAACAAAAAATGCAAACTATGGCATGACCGTAGTCGTCTGCCAGAGTAGCGATTGTCTTTTATCTCCAGTCCAATGCACTCCTATTTACAATGTTTACTTATATACTAAACTCAACCTATACAATCAAATTAACTTTTCCTATCTTATTTGAGCAAACTCAACAAAGCGTTTATTAGAATTAAAAGAAATATTTTATTTTAAAACAAAACCAAACTTTTCCCTCTTGCCTACCGGCTATTTATATCTATATGTGTGTGTAACAAAATATTTACTTTGTCACACAATACACTCTAAGACTAAGTAGATTTACAAAATAATATAACACATACAAATAAGTTTTATACTAAATTAAACATACAAACTGTATTTCTTCTTATCCTAACCAAACAAATATAGCATTTCAACAAATTAAAATTAATCTATTTTACAATCTTCAAGTAAGGAAGCAAGCACGCCCTCGTAATGCCCTATCCACAACGTCCTGATAGTTACAACTTAAAGTAAAATTCAGCCCCAAAACCATCATTTTAAAAACAACCATACAGTATACATAATTGCAAAACAATTTTTAAACTAATAATTAAACTCAGTGATTAATTCATCTCTGATTTGCCTACCCTCCCAAATGTAATTTGCCAACCTATGCTAATTTTTTCCGTTTAAATATTCTATTACTTCTCGCCTTGACAGCAAAACGTTACCCAGCCAACTACCTTGCAAGGACAGCGCAATTTCCTAAAAAATGCTCTACATTTTCATCTTCTCCCGAGTTACATAACGAACACGTAAAAATCGTTCTTTGAGGTCTAAAATTTAACATGAGTTGACCAGCTCTAGCTTTCATAATTATTGTACTTATAAATCCTCGGCCATAACTATCGACTATATATGAATTATCCGCTAAATTATAAGACAGATCTTTATAAAGAATGTTAAACTCTGCGATATTTGCTCTTTGAGTCCACTTTATACGCTCTTCTTCCCTAATATTTGCGGAAATCATTTCTAACTGCGCCCGCCATTTGCCTCTTTCCGCGCTATCATATTGAAATTCATAATTAGTTTGCTCCCCTAATTTTTTCCAAACACTAAACCACCCTGCCTTATCCTTTATTGATTGTGAAGCTAAGCGTTTAGCTAGCCTACTATCTGGTAATTCAAGAAGTTTTAATATATACTTGTAATGTAAATTAAAGAAAAAATGCCAGCATAGATCAAAACCCGATTCTAAGTATATTGCGTAATTTGGTGTAGACGCAGGTATTCCCAGTATTCTCCTTATAGCAAATCTTTGAAACCCTTCTAACACTTCTAGCCGTATGAAACCCCAAACCTGAGCCCCGTACCCTATTACCGCTCTACAAATCGCATTGTAAACTGTCCATTTTGCAGACACAGGTACGTTATTTTTAACAAAAAAATCACTATAAAGATTATTGAGGACAAATTTTGCTGTGGCTACCTTTGCCCTTGCATGCGCACAAAAACTCAGAGCAGGCGTCAATATAATTCCTAAATATTTGAATTCATTTTTAACTTCTAAACGTTCTCCCTCCCAAAACCATTTTTCTCGTGCACTTAATCTCCCTCCCCGTCTAAACAACATGTCAATTAGGCCTCTATAGATGCACGAAAAAAGTTTTGAAGGATTTCAAAAAAACTACCCCCTTTTCGGCCAAAAAAACCCAAAAATCAGTTATTTTCATTAGCTAAACGAGAATTTTTAGAAAGATGCAGTTTTTTGCATATGGTAGGGTACATTAAGATATAAAAATAAGCCAAATTTTATCAAAATCGTTATAGCCGTTTTTTTATAAAAAAATAATAACTGATTTTTTGGGGTTTTTTGGAAAAAGAGGGTTGTTTTTCAAATTTTTCAAAACTTTTTTTCGTGCATCTATAGAGGCCTAATTGACATGTTTGGTGCAAATTTGTTCGAAATCGATCGAATAGTTTTATCTCTACATACATACATACAGACAGACAGACAGACAGCCAGAGACAGACAGACAGACATACAGACATACGGAGATACAGACAGACATTTTGTAAAAACCACTTTTTTGGACTCAGGGGTCCCAAAACGGAAATTTCCACAAAAATCTCTACATCGATTTTTTTACGATCACTATACTTTCTCTATACTATAGTTTAGTGAGAAAGTAATAAAAAGCTAGAACCCTATCTCTGCGTTTGTTACTTAGTAAATACAAGTCTACTGGCGTAAGAAAGTGACTAATTTTGTCAAGTAATTCCTGACAAATAAATAAGAAGGTGATTTTTTTTTTTAAATAAAGACAAACTTGAAAAATGTGCATAATAAGTGTCGTAGATTCAGTGCGAAGGAGGGTGGATGAGAACTGAACGGCCGCCGACGTTCGGGGCTAGGGTGACTCATAGCCGGCCGCCATTTTGGTAACATCATTTGGTAGAAAATGAGCCGGTGCCCAGTCTATTTTAAATCTGTGGTCGCTGACTGGTGTGCGTTCCGACGACGCTGTAACCCCGCTTTTTGAATGGGCTACAATGCCTACTGGCAGACTGAATGTAAAATATTAAAGTAAATATTCTATATTATGCATTTCTTCCAGTATCAATTTAAGAGAGATCATTGGACGTCAACAATTACAGTAAATAATGAAATAACAAACATCTCACTTTGTAGATATTGTGTTTATTTTAAACACTTTCATTAAAATAAAGCTTTTATTGTCGTTCCACGTGACTCTGTTGTTCTCTATACAATAAACTTGGCTCCGTTCCACGACTCCATTGATTTAGATTTCCAGATAACGAGAATATTATTTTTAAACCGTTGCCTTTATCTCTTAAATGTCTTAGTTAAATATTTTGGATATCTCTATAGTTAATGCTATTAGAATAAAAAAAACTAGTACGTATAGTTTCACTGAGATTAGTAGGCAATATTATTAACGAATTTCCATAGGAAAAATGAGCCATTGCAGTGGCCTTTATGGTAAGACCCAAGGGTGGGAGTAGCAAATGAGCAATGATCATGGTCCCCAGAACACGTTTTGTCTTGTCTACGTCGCTCGGTCAAGTTCGTTAGCAAAAAAAATCCAACAATCAGAAGCACGTTTTTAGACCGGAAGTAACTATTTTTTGAAATATTTCCTACGAGAATGAATTTTTTCTTGCAATTTTTCTACAAATATAATAGGATGTTATTCTGCACATTTTGTTTTCTACGCGACCTTATATAGCTCGCTTGGTTTTCCCAAAATCGATCAAAACGTAAAATACTATAGAAGTACCCGGTTCAAAGCCATGTGTTGATATTCAACTGTGGACTTGGCGTGCGAAGCACGCAATGCTTTATGTGTTAAAGATACTCCCAATACGGGAGTTGGCGTGCGAAGCACGCAATGCTTTCTGTTTGAAGATACTCAAAATATGACGAATTTCGTGCGAACCATTTTGCAGCTATTCAACAATGTCTTGAATTGACCTACTTCCCAAATTGTTGTTTGAAACCCTAAGGCCGGCCGCACACTTATCCAGCAAAGCTGCTTTATGCAAAAACCTTTTTGTTTTAAGCGAAAACATTCTGCTTAACGTAGAAACATTTTTGTTTAGGCCGAGTGTTTACATATCCAGCAAAACTGCTTTAAGCCAAAGCGTTTTAGCTTGAAGCAATTTTTGTTTTTACTGAAAACAATTCAGAACTGAAATTATACCTTTGGGGTTATGTTTACAACTTTAATAAATATAAGTCTTGTAATATTAATAACTTCTAAATCATTTGCTCTGTCAATATGAAATAAAAAGAAATTAAAAGATAGTATTTTTATCTTCCTTTAAATATATAATATCGTATGTAAATAAAAATGTTCAACAAATAGCCCACCAGTTGTATAATTCTTATTATTGTATAAATTTACCGAGTTAAAAATCCCCGTCATCATAGTTAGGTAGGTCTAGATAAATAGGTCTTAGTGTTGTTTTTAAATAGTATGTTTTTTAAATTATGCATTTCTGATGTGTATCTAATTAATTAGCCTGTGATTTTTCACGGGGCTTACTATTGTTTTTAAATAACTGTTTGATAAATTTAGATTTAATATTGATGATACAAATGATACGAGCATGCGCAACACCAAATGTTTCGCCTTCCAGCAATGGTCTTTGTTTGTGAGACGAACACTGCCAGTTCTGCTTCAAAGTGCTGCATTACGCTTCAAAGCTTGCTAGATCATGCTCAAATGTGTTTCAACTTGCTGTACAGCGTTTTTTCGTTTTGCACCATCGTGCTCAAACGTGCTGTACAACGTTTTATATTCATGCTAGATGAGTGTGCGGAATTCCTATCTTACTCGTAGGAAATAAATGTTCGAGCAAGTTTAAACAAAAACGGTTTTGCTTAAAGCAGTTTTGCTGGATAAGTGTGCGGCCGGCCTACAACATAGGCCTATAAACTTAATTTTGGAAATTTGCTCAACTCATGTCAGCGGTTCAGCTGCGTGGTGGAATTATTTTTAATGAAAATTATTCAGTTCAGTTACTTTTAACAAGTATTATTGGTTTTAAACCTTGTAAGTTTTTAGCGGATTTCCATAGGAAAGACGAGCTATTGGTGCGACTCTTATGGTGAGAACTAAGCTCGGGAGTGGTCAATGAGCACCCATCTCTGCACCAAATTTTAAGTTTCTAGCATTGCGCTTAATTTTTTGCGTTCTTTCTTATTATTTAATGTTTGTTAAAAAAGTCATCATTTATCCATTAAAGCAAAAACACTGCTTTTGTACCCTTTCACCCCCCCCCTCCCAACTTCCTTCTGGAGGGAGGGAAATCGGTAGACTTTGTCTACAATGTTTATGATGATAATATGTGGACAAAAAATCTAACCTATTAATTCCAACAAAACTCTTATTTTACCTGCATTAAAATGCACACGTAAGTAAGTATTGACAAATACTTGACTATGTACTGTGCATGTAGGTCAACCTTTGAAAGCAACGCACAGATTGAAGATTCCTTTTGCACTTTGAGATTGCAAGTGCTGAGAGTGGGTGGATGCACTCTCAGTATAGTAGTTCTTTGTAGCAGCGCAATAGGTCACGACCTACAAGAATATATGTCAAGCAACTCACGTTTATGTCTATGTGAAGTGTCTTGGTGTATATTCTAGTGGTTGTAATGTGGTCGATACTCAACGGAAACAGGTTAGGAAAACACTTTTCCCTAAATAAAATTCATATCAAATATTAATTATAATCATTGGATAATTTATATTGCCTTTATAGAAATTCAAAGAATGCAGAAACTGGTGAAAAGCTTTTCAGAATGGTTAATAACAGCTCAAAAATAATGTTTTAGTTACGTTTGGTGGTTGAAGAAATAAATAAATTGAAAATTATACCAACTGATACATTGTTAATGATTTATGTTTGTTAAATAGTATATAAACATCTGGAGCTAAAATTAACAGATTAAAATCTGTCTGTAAAACATCTTTATTGTGTCTATAATGTATCTTATTCGACTATACTTAGTGGCTTCAAAGGTGGTGTATAAAATAAGTTCAGAGTTTAAATTGTATGAGCATTTTTCCTAGTTTATGCCTATTTTTTCAGACATAAGACCTAGCGCATTCGATTCCTGACGTCAAAAACCCCTATATGCAAATGTTCATCAAAATCGTTAGAGCCGTTAGCGAGATCTCCGAAATAAAGTTATGAACAAATATACAGGAATTGCTCGTTTAGGAAGATAATATTCATTGTATATTGTTGACTGGTCTCAGCAGTCAATATTAGGCAAATTGAAAATACGCTATTATTTCTACTTATAGTTGTAGTCTTTTTCTTTTAATGTTTTTTAGATTTTTCAAAATTAAACTTTAATAAACGAAACATTATTTAGTTTAAAATACTTAAAACTTTTTAACATTTTCATTCAATAGCTTTTCTAAAAATATTATAATTATTATTTTAAACTCCAAGAAAATTTAGGGTGCCTTTTGACTTATTATACGTATTCATTTACACGTACAAAAATCATTTTGTTGATTTGTTAATCAGTGTTATGTTTGATCTGAAAGAAATTTCATCAAATTCGGTCAAAAAGTTCTTTTACATCCTTTTTTATATGCGCATGCGCATTAGACCGGCAAAAACTAAATACTACGAACAGAAGGGATTACAATGCAATACAAGTTATTAACGCAATGGTTGTAACGATTGATCTATCTTGATTAAAGGGTAAGTTATTGAAATAAATATGAAATAATTCGACCACGCAGCTGAATCGCTGACGAGTGTCGAGCGAATTATCAAAATTAAATTAAAATCTGTTTGGGGTTTCAACCAACTATCTGGGAAATTGATCTACTCACGAAGCTTCATCTGTGTACGAAATTACTGGTAGACATTGTTCGCACCTAAGCCTCCAGGTTTGAATCACGTGCTCCTTCGTTCCACACGCAGCGGAAAAAATCGCAAGCGAGTTTGAACCTTGGCCGTCGGCAACGGATCAGAAGATATAACCACGTTAAAAAACAAAATGTGCTGAATAATACCATAGATTTATTTTTTTTAGATAAAACTACAAAATGTTTCATTCTGGTACGAAAAATCTAAGAAATACTTACTTCCGATCAAAAAAACGTGCTTCCGGTTGTTGAATTTTTTGGCTAACTAACTCGTCCAAGAGACTTGAACAACGTGAGTATCAAATTTGGATAAAATCGGACTTAAAATGCGGCCGTTAGAGTGTGAACACACATACATATATATATAATTTTTAATGCCATACCAAATGTGTTCTCGGGACCATGATCGGTGCTCATTTACTACTCCCGAACTTAGGTCTCACCTTAGGGTCACTGCAATAGCTCATCTTTCCTTTGGAAATTTTATAAAAAGGTGATTTTAAAAATTGAATAGACTTAGACATCGTTTGTAATGTATACTGTTCTTAATGAGTTATAAGCAAAGTTTCTGAAAGAAACAAAAGATAATAATTGTTAAGTTGTGTGTTTAAAACGGGTTAAACTGTAAATATACAAACTTCTGATATATATTTTTAACAAACTAAGTAATAACAGATAAAATTGTTTTTTTAATGTACAACCTGAATAATTAGGCAAATTGTGCGCGTATTGGTGATTACTGTATACTGTTACAGTTAGGGGACACACGAATTGCCACAAATTTTGGGTCCATCTAAAACGCATGAACTGCCACAGTCATTAGAGGGGATTAGAAAGGGTCAACTCGCAAGATAAGAAACACACGAACTGCCACAAGGGTTCGGTCAGGTAGCGGCTCCAAGTGAGGGAAAAACGGGAATTATACTCCCTCGGTTACCCCCATCCCCCCACCCACATACTTGTCTTCTTTTCTGGTATTTTCGAAGGCATTAAACAGTCTTGTTACATACCTAACAGTGGGAAGATGTCTCTTCCGGAATTTAGTGTGGTGTTGAGTGAAAGGGGTCAGGAGTGTTTGACTATTGATGGGTTTAGATTTGTTAAACAGTATGTTTATAATTGTTCTAGGTTAGGTTAGGTTAGGTTAGGTTAGGTTAGGTTAGGTTAGGTTAGGTTAGGTTTATTAACTTCGTGCTATGTTAATAACAGTTATTTTTAAAGGATTCTTGATACTAGAAACTATTAAATGCAATATTGATTGGAAATAAAACGCTCCTGTTGCAATATTTTTTTGTCTCAATGCTGAGCTATCACTTCTTTGACTTCTTGAGGCCGATTGAAAACAATGGTTATTACTCACAGCCTTAGCCGTTTTCCCCTGACTTATGTTTAAAATATAAGTAATGTGCAGGAATATCATCGAGGGATAACCGCGGGAGTATAATTCCCGTTTTTCCCTCACTTGTAGCCGCTACCTGACCGAACCATTGTGGCAGTTCGTGTGTTTCTTATCTTGCGAAATGACCCTTTCTAATCCCCTCTAATGACTGTGGCAGTTCGTGCGTTTCAGATGAACCCAAAATTTGTGGCAGTTCGAGTGCAGCCAACAGTTATACCAACTGATTTGCTTTACTAACAGCAATAATCCCAAATAATTTAAGGTTGTGCCTAAAATAGACCAAAATATACCTAAAACGATATTTGAAACTAAGGCTTCGTCCTATATTTGAAAACTAATAAAAGATTCATACGGAAACATTAAAAAAAAAAATAATTAAAATTTTGATACAATTATAACCTTCATTGAAATTTACCCGCGGATTTGTTTTAAAAGTTGTTTGTATAGTAGTATTTTGCTGTAAAAAAATCAGCCCGAAAGTTCTCCAGAAATAGATATCAATAATGTTGAAATCTAAAACCAAACCTCAAAAAGCACCTTATAAATATACCTATGAAGTAGAAATGGCATTTCATAATTTTGTGATAATAGTGACAACATTTTCTGTTTTTTAAAAACAAATAGCATGAAAATCGGCCCCTTAGTTCTCTGGAAATATTTATAGGGTTGTAACGTAAAACCAAAAACAAAAACTACAAGTGAGTGTATAAATATTTGTTTATTTTACCATTGAATTTAAATAGACCATGTTTTTAAAAAATCTGTGAAAATAACATTAATATTAATGAAATAATTAAACTTAAGTTAACTTAATAATTAATAACTTGAAGTCAACAATATGCATGTATGAATCAAAAAATCATATTTATTTCATCAACTATAAAAGTAAAATAGTAAAATATATTTAAATTTAATAAGGGGGTCACTTAGCTAAAAATGGATAAAAAATTTAGTTTTTTTGTTCTGCTTTGTAGTCCAAATCTCCTTTTTAAAATGGTATATAATTTGTTTGTATTATATTATAATTAATGTGCCAAAAAAAATATTTTCCATGATACGTTCAACCTTGTCAATGGTCATTGTAGAGTGACTGTAGCTGTTTTCCGAAAGTTATGTTTTTCAACATTTAGGTACCATTTTCTCTGGAACTAAATGAGATAACAATTAGAGTTTTTTTGTGTTAGTTAATTATACTATACTCTACAACTGGAAACAAAATTTTTTTAAATATAATAAAATAATTGTTTTTTAGAAAATAAATGTTGATTATTTTTTAAAGTTTTTGTAAGCAGTTGGTAAATTAAATTGCAAAAATGTAAATTTTACATTAGAATACATTTTATAATTTCCATGTATGCAGAAAATCACATTCTATTGATAGAAAAAAAAATGTAACTGTAATACCTCTTACCGATGTTGAGAAAAGTGTACATGTGATAACATGTAGAAGGATAGGGTGAAGTGACCCCGTTTTAAAAACTTTGCATGGAAATTCGCTAAGGTTTTTGCAGGTCCTGCAATGGGGTCTTTTATCACTTAAACAGCTGATATTTAGTACATACAAATTATAAGGTAAAGCTGGGAGAGATGGCGCGTGCGGACAGATTGCGCACACTGTGTTTCAGGGTGAAGGGATAGAGTTAGTGAGCATCGACTTCAGATAGTTGAACACCTGAGTAGTCAAATGTCTAGTTGAAAGTACAGGTTATTTCTTCAGCGCGTCTGTAATACATCTTTCATATTCTACGATTTGTTGCCAGACAAGTGATTACATTTTCATAACTGTTCTTCTTAATTTCTATAAAATATTTTGAAATTAGGCACATTTTTAGTTAGATACTTACCTAAACTAACTGTACGAACAAACAAAATTTCGATTGTAAAGCGGCCATGTTGATTTACAGGCCGCGCAATCTCTCCTTCCTAAATAGGATAGTTTGCGCATCCTCTACTTAGGAGAGATTGTGCGATGTTTACATTAGATTCAATGGTAGGAGAGTTAACGCAACGAATTGGTAATGTTGTGTAATTGCAGTTCACATGTAAAACATATTAAATAATAAAATCACGTTTTGGAAATTGACTAATTATTAATTTTTTTGAGTTATGAGTATTGTTTGTTTTTTCCAACGAATATACAGTAATGAAACACAGGCTTCAATCAAATTATTAAGCAGTACAAAATGACTCGCTCGCAATTCGTGGAGCAAGCAGAAGATTTAATAGGCTATTTACATAATATTATAAAATATATTTTGTAAAATTAATCCAAATAATATGATTTTTGCATTAAAATTGTCTATAAAAACATAATTTAGGTGTATTATTTTTGTCAACAATCTCTCCAACCCTTCTGCGCAATCTCACCAACCCTGTTAGGAAAGATTGCGCAAAAACACTTTTTTTGTTTTTTTGCTGCCGTTGTGTTAAATTACAGAAAAACAACAAAGTAGCAATTAAAATATATTGAAAACATATACATATAACATATTCATAGATAGTTAAGAAACAAAAATTATATTGTGATTTGTTTTCTTATTTTTATTGAATTGTACGTCAACTCTCCTAGCTTTATCTTACCTAAACCGGGGAACCTAAAAAAACAAATGTCTGATTGTTGGAAGTTGTTCATTACCCTTTGCTCTAAATGTGTGTAATCTGAAAGCTAAGATGATAAATAATGTTCAATGTACAAATCAATTTATTTCGTATATTTTATAACAGCAGTTATAATAAAAGTTAAAAGAACCAGCAAGGCTCAGGTCTACACTTAAACTAAACTCTACCTAAAAGTTTGAAATAGAAATAATTGTTACAAATTTAAAATCAGCTGTTAGTTTAAATATTTGATCAAACAGCTGATTGATGTACCAACACTAAACATATTTAATAATTATTTTATTATGGCGCTCCCTTTTCCTTACAATGTTTAGTATAGTTCGTTTTGTTTTTACGTTCAATAAAAAATGCTCTTTACAAAAAACCTAACCTAAAAGTTAGAAATACAAATAATTGTTTCAAAGTTTGAAATCAGGTGTTAATGTAAATATTATAGCAAACAGTTGATTAAAATTAATTATTTACTATAGTCAATAAATTTAATGGCGATCACATTTTTTAGTACATTTTTTGTTGTTTTTATGTTCAATAAATGCTGTTGTTTTAAAAAAAAGTATATAAAAACCTGCTTGTATTCGAATGTAATGTTGCGTAAAAATTTCAAAGTAATCGGTGAAGAACTTTCGGAGATTTGAGATTTTGAACAAACGAACATTTACTATTTTATTTATATAGACTAGGGAAGACCCTGCGTAC
>JAGFPH010009829.1:24749-34826 GCA_018207615.1 Philaenus spumarius | reverse complement strand
AAAAAAACTTAAACTCTAAAAGTACGTGTGTTAACTCATAACAGCATCAACGGATATATAAGTGTTAATAAACATAATCCGTCTGTGACGTTTTGTTATTTCCTTTTTACGCGTTTCAGAAAATTTTTCTATCATCAGAATCATCACTCAGTAGGGATCGTTAAACGTTAAAGCACTTAAAACATACACATTACGCAACATACAAGAGGTCAAGAGACAATTCTACCTCGGTGTTTGAAAGAAGACTAAGAAAAGATTGTCCATCTCTGCGTGTTAGTTCCCCTATCTAGTATTCTAATCACACAATCTGTCGTACAAAAAAATGACTGAAAATTAAGTTTATCGTTTAACAGCTGTTCATATTGTTCATGTTTAAGACTGTTCTAGTGCAAGCGTGTTTAAGCGACTAACAATTGGAGCGACTATAACCGACTTTGACTCGAGCGACTAGGAGCGACAGAGATCGTCCTCCATAATCAACTTTAAACCAGGCGAAAAGGGGCGACTGAGGTTGAATATTCGAACAGTTTCGACCGTGGCATTGGTTTTTTAGCGCAATCTATTTGTAAAATCACATGCAATAGTAAAAAATGGACGAAGAGACCTATATCTTTTGTAGAGTTCCTACTTACTGAGACGATGATTTCAAGCTCCGACTAGTTCGTATTGGGTGAACTCCATGTTAGCCAAACGAGCATCATCTGCATGACGATTTGGAAAAGGATGTCACGCGAATAGTATCCTTTATCTCTCATATCCCAAAATGGTATTTTTCTTGAACAGCAATAATTAATTTTTCATTTTTCATGTTCAAGGCAAAAGTTGACAACAGTTGTGCATGCATACATGCGACTACAAACGTACAATCCCATCCCGGTTGGTTCGATCGCTCGTCGGCTGTAGTCGCCAGTTGTCGGGCAATTTTGGGATCAGTCGGGCGTATACGGCCGACTACGCTTCCTCTGGACGGCCAGCCAAATACTTTATATTTCTCGAACTCCAAAGGGGTCGATGTACTTGCCCTTGTTTCAAATAATGTAAAGATAAACAAGATGGGACACTTTTTCGAGGCTTCGGCTCATTTTTTTAGAAAACCCATAAATGTGACGTTTTTGTCACGCACGTCACGTTGCTGTCACGCTAGATAGCTCAAAAGCTTTTCAACTTACGAATTAAACTTAACATTAAAATTAACAAGATTTTGGCAACACCAAAAGATTTCTACGACGTCTGTAAATGCATATATCGTGTCCACAGACAGACAGACACACGGACACAAATTCTTTTAGTGCTTTATCGTTTTCAGAGACCTAGAAAACGTCGAGAAAATTCATAAAAAGTGGGGGTAAATTTCTTAGAGTTTTCGCTAGATTTCAATACATCGACATTTTAATGCGAGCCGAAGTACAGTTTCGAAAGTGACGTATTCGGGATTACTGTTCACTAGGTGACGTCCATAGTTAGATTTAGCATTGCTGGTGTTCCTAATGGGTTAACTGAAACATGACTGTCTGCTGGTCTGTCTTATATAACACAATAACAATAACATCACCACATGTTATTTTATATACTCTTGTGTTGATTCCAGCCGATCTTAAGATGGAGTATATTACTTATTCTTTCTTGTTTTATAGGCAGTGGTTATGTTTATTAGCGAATTTCCATAGGAGGTATTGCAGCGACCCTTATGGTAAGACTTAAGGTCGGGAGTAGTAAATGAGCACTGATCATGGTCCCCAGAACACGTTAATGGTTGTCATTAAAAATGATATCTGTGTTCACACTCTAGCGGCCGCATTTTAAGTCCGATTTGGTCCAAATTTGGTACACACGTTGGTTGTCTATGCCACTCGGACGAGTACGTCAGCCAACAAAATCCAACAACCGAAAGTACGTTTTTTGTCCGAAAGTAACAATTTTTTGAGATTTTTCGTACGAAAATGAAACTTTTTTAGAATTTTATCTAAATAAATAAATGTACGATGTTATTCTGCATATTTTGTTTTTTAGACGACCTTATAAAGTTCCCTTGGTTCCCCCAAAATCGATCAAAACGTAAAACACCTTAAAAGTACCCGGTTCAAATCCACGTGTGGTATGATCCGAGACCCAACGACCGAGTTTGTACTGTGCGAGCAAAGAGAGTTTTTCCGGTGCGAGTGTAACGAAGGATTGCGTGAGTCGAAGCTGGAGGCTTAGGTGCAAACAAATTCTACTAATATATTTCAACACACAGACAGCTACTCAGCGCCTGCACGAGTAGATCAATTTCCCAAAATAGTTGGTTGAAACTCTTAAACATGTAAACTTAATTTTTGGAAATTCGCTCAAATCACGTTAGCGGTTCAGGTGCGTGGTCAAATTATATTATTTAGTGTATTAGTAGGAAAGACCACTCCGTATTCAGTCGAAATAAAAGTTTTTATCTCCCTTTTGCTGGTTGAAAAACAAAAAGAATCTTTTAATTTGGAATAATTAAATATTGTTAAGTTAGTCTTGGACCTCAGAACTTCGTTATGACACGAACAATTTTCCCATTCTACAAGTATTGTATGGGCTATTTGTTCAAAATAAGTAGGCTACTTTTTCTATATCGTACATACCTTTACCCAAATATCTTATCTCAAATTGACGTAGCAGTACTATCATCTACTTATCTCATCTTTCCGAGAAGTAAACATTAACGCATCAAAGAACCTTTAAAACTTGTAATCAAGAAATACGGGTTTCGTTTCATTTAATTAAACCAAGTTAACTTGAAGCATGACCTTTCGACCTCTGCACGGCTGTAATGAATCACAAAGTTAGAGAGAGGGTGGCTGAAATATTAATTACAAAGACATATGCAGTAAAGGCGGCAAGATAGGCCTAACTGTGGGTAGGCACATCTTGGGCGGAAACTTTGGATGTTTTAATTACTTGGATACATTTTGAGTTAATGGCGCTTGTTATTTGTTTGGACTTTTATGGGAAGAGTTGTTTTAGTGTTAGGCCGCTTCTTTGAGTCGCTACTGGTGGGAAATTATTTTCAATCTTGCAACCGAGTTATTTTTTCACTGTGAACATAGTTATAATTTAATTAGTTATTAGCGAATTTCCATAGGAAAAATGAGCTATTGCAGTGGCCCTAATGGTAAGACCCAAGATCGGGAGTAGCAAATGAGCACCGATCATGGTCCCCAGAACACGTTTTGGGGTGTCATAAAAATCATATAGGCCTATATATGTATAGCGGCCGCATTTTAAGTCCTATTTGGTTCAAATTTAGTACACATGTTGATTTTCTACGTCGCTCGGACTAGTTCGTTAGCCAAAACAATCCAACAATCGGAAGCACGTTTTTTGACCGGAAGTATCTATTCACGAGAATGAATGTTTTTTTAGAGTTTTTTCTACAAATATAAATGTAGGATATTATTCTACACATTTTGTTTTTTTACGCGACCTTATAGCTCGTTTAGTTCCCCCAAAATTGATCGAAACGTGAAATACTATAAAAGTACCCGGCTCAAGGCCATGTGGTGGATTCCACCGTTGGGTTGGCGTGCGAAGCACGCAATGCATTGTATATTGAAGACACTCCCAATATGGGGGTTGGCGTGCGAAGCACGCAATGCATCGTGTATTGAAGATACGCCCAATATGCGGAATGGCGTGCGAAGCACGCAATGCTTTGTGTATTGAAGATACTTCTAATATGCGGAATGGCGTGCGAAGCACGCAATGCATTGTGTATTGAAGATACTCCCAATATGCGGAATGACGTGTGAACCATTTTGCAGCTATTCAGCACCGTCGTGAATTGACCTATTTCCCAAATTGTTAATTGAAACCATAAAACATAGGCCTATAAACTTAATTTTGGAAATTTGCTAAACTAACGTCAGCGGTTCAGCTGCGTGGTCGAATTATTGTTTTAGTCGTTTGGCAGCTATTTCGAGATTGTGGCTTAGTATGTGTTAAAGAGTAGGGATTAGAGCAGATGAGGGTGGCCACCAATTTTAACAGAAAGACACAACACTTCACCTTTTCCTTTATACAATGTGATTGCAAAAGTTCCGTAACCCCTTCATAATTTTAAACCTGTTACACGTATTAACTCAATACTTTCAGGAAGTTATATTGGGCAAATTCTGCACCTTTTAGGTGTATGAATGAATTTTACAATTATTCTGTTAAGGGGGGGGGGGGGTTGCAAGTAAAATGTTTTATATAGTAACCCTTATTTTAAAGCCCTCATTGAGACGAGCAAATTGGTGTAAAGTAAACCCCTCTCCGATACCCCAATCCAAAATGGCGGAGCCAAGAACTTCAGATTTTTCCATTTTCTACGTATTGTATTCTACATACAATTAGATGAGTATTCATAAATGTGACAACAATTCATGGGAGTTATTTTTTTCTAAATCATAATTAATGGAGTTTAAAAAAATTCTGCAATGTTTCTGCATCTTAAAATGAATACACATCTAATTATTGTGTATCATATTATAATTATCTAATTATCTCCGCCATTTTGGATTGGGGTATTGGTGAGGGTGTTACTTTACACCAATTTTCTCGTCTCAACGAGGCTTTAAAATGAGTTATCACACAGTAAGGGTTACTATTTAAAATGTTCGTCTTGCAACCCCCCCCCCCCTTAACCGATACCCCTAAAAAGTGCCGAATTTGCCCAATATAACTTCCTGAAGGTTTGGAGTTGATACGTGTAACAGGTTTAAAATTACGAAGGTTTCCGGAACTTTTAAATTACCACTATACACTTCACTGGTGGTGGGAAATCAAATAATAATATAAACAAAGTATTACTGAACAAACAACAAAACCCAGAACTTGAATACATGGCGATTAACATAGGGGACTGTCAGCCATTTTGGTGAGGTGATATAACAGCGTTGCCAGATTTTTCTGAAAGTAAGAAGTGCTACCAAGATATGTATGTTTAGAAAGTAAAAACATAGCTCCAGCCTTCAGTGGAAGACCTTTTTTTTTTATAAAATTAAGAATTGTTCGCGATTTATACATGCAGTGGAGAGACTATAATTTAGTACTTCAGGCTATTTCTTTTATTTTGGGGTACATTCAAAACAACGCAATTGGTAATAGATTAAAAACAAAATTACCTTTAATATGTGTGTGTGCAGGGGGGGGGGGGGGGGGTAAAGTTTAGGCGCAGCCAACTAGAAGTTATGAATCCTGTCGTTCGGAGGGGTACAAATATTCAGCCAGGTAACTGACAAAAGTAGTTTTTTTTCTTCCGTATTTCGGTATTTTCTCAGTGAAGTCACGTAACCTACGATCAATAGCGTTTTTAATGTGTGAAATAAATCACTTAGGAAAGCGCCACCGGATGAGCGGAATATTTATGTTCAATTTGACAACGTTTTACAACAAAATTTTTACGGATTTTAAAAATGTTTCATTAATTTTGTTTAATTTTTTAATTATTGACATTTTTGGTGTCAGTGAAGTATTGACATTTTTTGTGTCAGTGAAGTATTGCCATTTTTGGTGTCAGTGAAGTATTTGCATTTTTTTCTTAGCGGAAACATTGCGAACATCGCTAAACTTAACCAGTTTTTTTTAATTAAATTTTTCTTGTAATTTCTATAACATGTATTTCCCACCAATATTCTTTTTGTTTTTAGAGTCAGTTTAACTTGTAGTTTCAGAATATAAGATAAATTTCCCAATACCGCTGGTCATCTTCATCTGCAAATTTACCAAAGAGTACAACTTTGGCGAAAACTGATTAAAAATACCAATGATGGTCCGACTTTAAGAACCATATAAAGTAGAAGTTACTATTGAACTATAAACATATTATCACAGCGTGTTTGCAATCTGCATAATGTATTCGGAACCTCTTGGCGACGATCCAGGTGTTGTAAATACAACTATTGTCGGAATATTTCAATTATGCAAAGCAGGTTGTTACGGCTATGGATCGGATTACCTGCTGGACACCCAGAGCTTCGTCTCAGTTCGTGTTTAATAATATTTGTCATCGACCATGACGCAGACTTACTGGTCCGTTCTGGATGGTAATAATAATTGCAGACGATTAAAATTTTGTGTTTTGTGTTTCGTAATTACTTTCTTTTAAACACGTTCTTGAGAACGTAAAGTTTTTCCTTGGTGAAATGTCATCATATGAAGTTAAATTATCAAAACAAAATTGCAATCCCACATTGTTTTCCTTTAACCCTAGAACGGACGGGCTGAGGCTGTGAGGCCCAGACATTTTTATATTAGGTTAAATTCAAGGTAATAGCAATGAATACTTAAAGTTAAGAAGCGCAGGCCCTGCGTACTAAATTCTAATAGATTTTTCTAACTTGAAGTTGTAGTACAGCAATGAACCGCGAGGAAGCGCTGGCAAACCATTTAACTAGCGGTGAGAAGTGTGAGAGAGCGCGAGATACAATGTTTTCTTCCCCTCTCTCTCTGGTACGTGGCGCCCAGACAAAGCGAGAGCGACACTTAGTATGTCGCACTCTCTCGCTCTTGACCGCGCATAAAATGGTTTGCTAGCGCTGCGTCGCGGTTCATTGCTGTACTACAACTTCAAGTTAGTACAATCTATTAGAATTTAGTCCATAAAACCTGCGCTTCTTTACATTTAAGTATTCATTCATTGGTAATTCGTTGCAGACCGCAATTTTTCTGTGTACCTTCCTAAAAGAGTCTACAGAATGCGCTGGTGTCTCGTGTTTATCAACTCAACTCTCAGTCACTAGTTGTCATGCGTTTAAATATCTTGTGGGCCTGTCAGACACAGCCCGTCTGCTCTCGTGTCTTTTTTGGCATAGGTAACTAATATGCCAATTTTTTTTTAATTTTAACTGATTCTTAATATTTTTCTCTTAACATCATTCTTGTATACAACAAGTAAAATCAACCCCAATAAAAATTAAAAAATTCTTATCATCTTAATGTAATTTTAAAGAAAGAAATGTATGCTACTTCTTTTTTAATTTCAATATCGTTTAATTTAACTATACTGTACTATTTTTTGTGAGCAATTTATTTTTGTTAAAATAGTGTTATGATACTGAAAACATTCCTAGGTTTGATATAAAAACATGTTTGGATCAATAAAAATAACTTAAAATTGTTTATAGTTTTTTATTTTTGGGTCTGTCAGGACCAGCCCGTCCACTTACGTAACTTTTTTTACCCGTCCGTTCTACGATTAAAAATACAAATATTTTTGTTATGAACATTAAAAGCTTGGCAGAAAATGAGACATTTTTGAAAATATTTTTATTTGAACTTTTCATTGGGTTTTAAGTGAGCGGACGATTTGTTTTATGCTCTATGCATTGTGTATATACATTCTTGCCGCAAATATTGTAAACAGCCGACATTTATAATTGAACTATTTTTTAACTAAAATATTAACAAACCTATGTTTTATATTAGTTTTGTAAAACAATTTATTCGTTACTTTTGTCATGTTAAAGTTCTTCGCAACGACTGCATTTTATTCTGCACGTAATTAATACAATTGTTACTTGTACCTCACTTTATCTTTTATCTTATCTTTTAATTCCATTCCATCAAACCACGTTTAAGACTTTGTTACTCCGTTTTACTATGCATAGTTAAACTTTTATCTGATTTTATAATTACTACATTTTATACTTCACAGTAAACTCTTGGTTAAGTTATTCTGCATTATTAATAGCCCGGGCTTGTTATGGAACATTAATATTATATAAGCTACAAATTGTATAACGTGGAATTATTCTTAGGAAATATATTTTAATTTGCAGTTTGTAATTAGTTTTCAACCTGTGGGCTCATAATAACTGATTAAAAGGAAACCAGAAGTGCTTTTAATCTGAAGTAAGTGGTTGTATATACTAATTTCATTTTAATGAATAGCTTATAATGGCGCAATCCCAATTTTTTTAAGTGTTTTAATACTGCTAGTTACACATAACTTCGTTTATTTGATTAATTGAGGTTAAGTGGGTGTTAGTACCTAATGGTTCTAACTCCCTTTAGCCCCCTCTATTTCCGAAAGAAAGTACTAACATTTGAAAACCCCTGTGCTTTTCGAGGTACTGAGCACATTCTACGTACTGTGGAAAATATTTCTAATACGAGTGTTGTGAGAAAGTTATGAAACATGCGGAGTACAATAGTATTTTGTTTGGGAACAATCATCTCCTGACACAGGTATCCGCTATCAGCGTATAATTTATTCCCACCATGGTTATTGTTATATGTTAGGTGGTTAGTTCATTATTGATAACACCTTGTTTGTGTAACTTTCGTGATGGCTGACAGTAGGTGCGAGACATAAACTCGCCTTACTTAGGTTTATTTTGTGCTGCTTAAATTTTTTACTTTTTGACAATCAGACAGAAGACGGGGAGTGAAATAATACTCGAAAAAATTCAATGCCAATGGCTGGATTCGAACTATCGAACTCTAGCGTAGAGTACTGTCAACTGAACAATCGCCGATCCCTAAACTAAACTTGCTTAAAAACGTTGTCCGTATTTGTTGGACAAGTTATTCTTTCCAGAATAGCTACGTGTTACACAGAAATAAAACGTGCAATTCTTCAACAAAACATTAGGCGGTGTACATTTTTCAATTTTGAATACAAAGGCTTATAAATAACCACAAAAATTTTGAAAGCTTTAATCTAATAAGGATCCGTTGAAAAGAAGCCTAGACAAAAGTTGACCAAATACAAAAAATCCATTCTTCGCAACTGTACCATCCTCAAAGGGAACAAACAAAATGGAAAGCGTACTGAGTCAAAAATGGGGTGGTACATACAAAAAACAAAGATGATAAATCCTTCTAAGGATAATAATCTGTAGCCTTACCTTATTTTAGAAAGTTTTTCAAGAAACACCTGAATTAGCTATTCACAGGAAATGCCAAACAAATACAATTCACTTAATAAACAATTTGTTTATTAAAATATTATTTTAAATTAAAATACAAAAAATTATACGCCCTTAAGTAATATTGATTTTTAAAGAAAATATTTACAATATATATATTAATTAATTATGTTCAAAAAGAAAAACCCTCCCCAAAATAAAATTTGAAAAACCCTCCCTGTTTACAATAAAAAAATATACAAATTTACGAACTAGTAGTGTTTACAAATTTACAAAATTTAATACATTCACCATGGATTTGATAATAATTTTATATCTATGGCCAAACTTAATACTAGGTAAAAATTAATTAATAAAAAAAATTATGAGACGTCTCTCTACAAAAAAAAGTATGTAAATTTTCTAATATAGAGCCCTTAGGGCTAAGGTCCGAAATATGCTATAGCTGCACCTCCCAATTATTATTATAAAAAAAAAAATATATTACTGTAGCCTTTTTTAACTATGTAAGCCTTTATTAATTTGATATCATTTTTAAAGTAACAGACAGTTCAAAATTCTAGCAACACTCAGAAATGTTTTCATAATAGCTGGTTGTTATTGTTCGAAGATGGAAGACAAAACTTGTAGGATGTTAAACCCATGCGATACTTAAACCAGTGATGTTCACTATAAGAAAAAAAAACACATGTTTTAGTACATGGCTAGAAACATGTATAAAGTTGCATAACTATTTCATGTATGAAACTGTAATTTAACCTCGTGTATATAACTGTATTGTATTTATAGGCTTACAGAGAAATATTTAAAACAGAGCTTTGAATACACTATTACACCTTTATAAGGCTTAAAAAGGCTTCTAAATCTTATAATGCAAACAGTTTAAGGCTTGTGGCTACGTAAAGTAAAACAGATAGGCTATGTAAAATATAGGCTATAAAAAAATGAAGTTAAGTTATAACATAAATTTACTCTGCAAGTGTAGATAAATGTTACAGTTAAATTCACACAATACATATTATTATAGCTAACTCAGGGTGTAATTTAGGTTTGAACTTTACCTGGTAGAAGATAGATGGATATCTTAGCATGTAGACATGTTTTGTAACGAAATAGGCCTTAGACAAGGTCGGACAGTTTGCCTTGAAACACCATAAAAAAAAACACTTCACAATAATAACTTTAAACAACTCACGAACGCATA
>JAGFPH010009829.1:0-17654 GCA_018207615.1 Philaenus spumarius | reverse complement strand
CTGAGGGGTTAGAGCGAGGACTCAGAGGGAGCTCAACACGCTCCCGTACCTGAGAGGGATAGAGTGAGTTTCAGAGGGAGCTCAGCTAGGTCTGGTATACAATATCTATTAAATCCTTCCTCTTATCAGTATAACAAAGGTCATTTTAAACTAGTAGCTTTTATATCTCTATTGGTTTTGTCCGTGGCCTTTCACATGAACCCGACCTATGTACTTGCCACTGTGTTCTTTGAGTTCGACTACTACTGGAGAGATTATTTTACTAATGATGTATGGTCCACTGAATTTAGGTGCCAACTTTGCATTGAAGGCTTTCTCGGCGGAGGAGAGGAAATGATTTCTTCTAAATACTTCTTGTCCTATTCGTGGTTTAAATTCGCGTCGTCGGAGATTGTAACTTTTCCGTTGTGTTTCGTAGGCCTTTTCCAGATTGTCCCTGACCAGGGTGAATATGTTTGCGAGAGTTTTTAAGTGTTTAACTCTAGTTGATGTACATGTATCCCCCGGGTTGGCTGGATTGGTCGAGAGTTGACTTCTTATACTTTTTGGCACGTTGAGTTCTCTTCCGTAGTTGAGGTAGGCTGGAGTATAGCCCGTCGAGTCGTGCCGAGACGTATTGAGTGCAAACATAAACTCCGACAGGTTTATGTCCCACTTTCGTTGATCTTGTTTTAAGTAGAGTGCTATAATAGTTTGGATTACCCGATTGGTACGCTCAACGGGGTTGGCTTGAGGTGAGTACGGCGGGGTGAAGATATGTCGTAACCCGAGTTCCTCGGCAATACCTTGGAATATTTTGTTGTAATATTGCGGTTCGTTATCCGTGAGCAGATTTACTGGTACTCCATACCGTAACACTACATGCTCTTTGAAGGCTTCGCTTACAGTCGATGCGGTGGCGCGCCGTAGAGGTATGATCTCAGCCCATTTGGTGAACGTATCCTGAAAGACCAGCAGATATAGATAGCCTCTGCTTGACCTCGGCAGGGGTCCGAGTAGATCTGAGCTAACCGTTGACCAGGGACCTTTGATCTCGCGTCGTTGCATCTTTCCGAAGGGTAGTTTCTGTGACGGTTTGTGGAGTTGACAAGGATTGCATTTCCGTATATACTTGGCAATATCTCGAAACATCCCCTGCCAGTAATACTGCTGGGCGATTCGAGCATAAGTGTTAGATATACCCACGTGACCAGATGTGGGATGGTCGTGATTTTCTTGGATAACTTTAGTTTTTAGATAGCTGGGTACGCATAACTTCCACTCGGTGTTGGATCTACCATTTCCGAGTTTGTTCGGATTTATTTTAGCATAAAAAAGTTGCTGGTCGTCTAATTTAAAGCTCGGCCAGTCATCCGGGCAGGTCTGTACTTGCTGGACCTTGGTTTTTATATCAGCGGCCGTCATCTGGGACCGCCTGCTCGAGAATCATGGCGGTTTGTAAATTATCCGGTTGAGTCTGAGTTACGGGGTTCCTAGACAGAGCATCGGTTACTCGGTTAAGAGCCCCCTTCCTATATTTAATAGTAAAGTCGTACTGCTGAATGTCCAATACCCATCTTGCTAAGCGGCCGGTGGGGCGTTCTACCGAAGTTAGCCATTTCAAAGCCTGATGATCAGTGATTACCGTAAAATGGTAGCCTTCCAGGTACGGCCTCAATTTTCCCAACGCATATACCACCGCCAGGTATTCCTTTTCTGTGGTTGAGAACTTTTTCTCACCGTCGGAGAGGGTTCGGCTTGCATACGCAACTACCTTTTCCTTTCCCAACCACCTTTGTGTTAATGTCGCCCCTAGTCCGTCATTGGAGGCATCAGTTTGTATTTCAAAAGGACGGTTAAAGTCCGGGAATACGAGTACTAGAGTCTGTGTCAGGCGCTCCTTTAAGGTTGTAAACGCAAGCTCTTGTTCTGGACCCCAACTCCACCGCTCGGTCTTCTTCAGGAGAAGATTTAGGGGGCTGACAATTCTTGAAAATTTGGGATGAATCTACGATACCATGAAGCTAGTCCTAGGAAACTGCGTATTTGTCGTATTTTCGTAGGTCGGGGAAACTCCAAGATTGCTTGAATTTTCTCTGGGTCCGTCTTAATGCCTTCGGCACTTACCACGTGCCCGAGGTATTTGAGTTCCTCACAGCAAAAGGTACATTTCTCAGTGTTGAACTCCTGCTTTTCTGTGTTGCTGTAGAGCTTCGTGAAGGGTAGCTAGGTGTTCGTCAAACGTCCTTCCCAGTACGATTAGATCATCCAGATACGCAAAGGCTCGAGGTTCAAACTCGGGTCCAATGACTGAGTCCAATAGGCGCTGGAACGTCGCAGGAGAAGAATGCAGACCAAAGGGCATTACCGTAAATTTAAATAATCCTCTCCCCGGGACTGTAAAAGCCGAAATGTGACGGCTATTCTTATGCAAAGGCACTTGCCAGTATCCGTGTTTAAGGTCCAGGGTAGAAATGTATTTCGCGTTCCTCAGCTTGTTCAAGATATGGTTAATCTGTGGTAATGGGTAGGCGTCGGTCTCCGAACATGCATTTACTTTGCGATAGTCCACGCAGAATCGGTATTTTCCTGTAGCTTTCCTGATCAGAACCACAGGTGAACTCCAGGAACTGTTTGACTTCTCAATAACCCCGTCCGCTAACATTTGGTTGACCTCCTCGTCTATAATCTTCTGCATTGCCGGGTTTCAGAGATAATACCGCTGTTTTATTGGTGTATACGTCTTAAGTTTTATCTGGTGCTCTATTAAATTCGTACGGCCCGGGTTTTTAGGAAAACGTGCTAATTCTTCCCGCAGGAAGTCCTTAAGGCGAATATCTTCTTCTGGGGTGAGGCTCGAGATCATATTCAGGTTTGTCCTTTTTGGTTCAGGTTGCTTCAGTCCAGCCGTTCGCTGACAAACATTTATTTCGATATTAAGCTCCTCCATTACGTCGAGACCTAGCACCATGTCTACCGTTAGTTCGGGTAGGAATAAAGCTATCCTTCTTCTTTGGTGCTCTATTTCGCAATCAAACTGGTACTTTCCGGGTACCACTGCAATAGTGCCGTCGGCTAACTGGGCCCCTGGACAGTAGTCTTTTATAAGTTCAAAACCAGCATTTTCGCAACCAGAGGCCAGATTCCGTCCAATATACGTTCGAGTGGAACCAATATCTACGAGGGCTGGGTAGGATTTCCCACATAGTCCAACGTCGATGAATATTCGAGAGTCAGACGTCTGATTGCACAGTCTAATTTTTATGAGCCTGTCAGGTTGATTATCAGGTCTGATTGATGGCCTTGACACCCTTGTTTCGTGTGGCTGAACTGAACTGAATATTCCATTCTTCTACATCTGCAATCTTGGGTTTTTACACCCGTTGTACCGCACCTCCTGCAGAACTCCGAAGTTGGTCTAGTACATTGTGGGTAGGTGTGTCCCTTCTGTTGGCAATTCCAACATACTCCGGGTCCCCTTGTGCCTCCTACACAATGGTCCGGGGTCCTCTCTGGATATCTTCGTCTGTGGGGCGGTTTATAGGCTGTTTCAGGACAGTAAGCTTGCGCTGCATTTGGTGGAGGGTAAAAGGTTTTCAACTCCCTCTGAATTTCTTCATATTATTCTGCCCTTTGAATCAAATCAGCCAGTGACGATATTTCTTGTTGGCGTACATATAGTTTATAAGAAGGCAGCATATTTCTATATATCTGACCTAATTGGTCAGCACGCGATATTCCACCTCGCCTTCTAATTAACGTCCTTAGGGCCACGACAAAGTCTTTAAAGCCTTCTCTCTCTCCTTGAGTCCGGCATTTTATTTCTTGTTCCAAATTCTCAAAATATCGTCTGGGTAGATATTGTAAATGAAAGTCCTTTAGGAAATCTGTCCACGTCAGTCAATCCAACCGATTGTTTCGGTACCACAGAATAGCGTTTCCACGTAATAATTCCGGTAAAGCCTTCAATAGCTGTGATCCCGAAATATTATAGCTTCCTGTAGCTCGTGGATCCTTTCCAAGAAAGAAATCACATTCTTCTCACCATCAAAATTTATATTCCATTTGCGCACTATATCGCAGATGGTACCTTCGGGAATTGTAGATGGTTGGTCGGTAGTCGCTGGAGGCATCTCTTCCACTGCTAGTCCTCCTGAGCTTCCTTCTCGAGTGGGGCCACCATCTCGAAGGAATGATACTAACCGTGCCCGTTTCTCTTCTACTTTTCCCCGATGGTCTAGCTTGAACTTCTGTAAATCATTCGAGAGTTCATCACTCTTTAAGTGATACACCCATCCTACCCTGACATCGCTAGCGGGTGGAGGGTCGGCTGTATCAGACGGGCTATGGGTCCCAGTGCCCCGATTACCTTCCGCAGAGGTATTTACTTTGTTCATCTTCTACTCGGGTCCCTGTTCGGGCGCCAAATTTGTAAGGCTTACTTCCTAATGAGGCAAATGTGCCCAGGATGCTCAGTCGAAGAAATAACCCAGGGTTCGGGCGCCAAATAAATAGACTCATTGGTTACAAATAATTTTATTTTTGCCTCTGGTAGGTACAATTAAATTGCTCTTACTCACTAGACGTCTTACAAAGAATGTACCTATGGGTATTCCCAGACTGATTTGAAGGTGGTCCTTTGGGAAAATGTATAAGGAGGGTGAGGACTCAGAGGGAGCTCAACACGCTCCCGTACCTGAGGAGGGGATAGAGGGAGGTCTCAGAGGGAGCTCAACACGCTCCCGTACTTGAGGGTGATAGAGGGAGGTCTCAGAGGGAGCTCAACACGCTCCCGTGCCTGAGGGGTTAGAGCGAGGACTCAGAGGGAGCTCAGCTCGCTGCCGTACCTGAAGGGAATTAAGTACCTTGTGGGTTGGCAGCCTGGGAAAGACTGACTCTTGGAGCTGACCACGGCTCCTTATATAGTGGTTGTCTCCCACTACACTTACACTAATTATCTAACATTACTCTTATCTTATCTGCTTAGGTCAATATTAAGTCATTGAAGCAAAACTTTATTGTAACTATACATTTGTTTATTTAAATAAATGTTCCGTTACAGTTGGTGACCAAGATAATCGATGGGAAGGGGTGATGTATTTGATAAATATGAAGCACATGAGTATACCAGTAATCATGTCGCGTTTGTCCATAAAAATGTATAGTGCAAACAGGTAGATCTTTTAACAAAAGATTTAAAGAACATATCCCGTCGGCTAAACAAAGTGTGAACCTCACAAGAACCGAGTAAAAATTTGCCGAACATATCTAGCAGCATTACCATGATTACTCCAGCACAAACGGTACCCTCAAAATACTACATCCATCTAACAAGGGAAAGTTGACGAACGCGCTAGAACAGTTCGAAATATACAAACACTACAAAATAGATAGTAGCATGTTAATGAACGAAAACCTGAACTTCGAATCCAACTCGTTATATAACTGCATTGCCACAGGTAGATAACCACCCCTACCCGTCGGCGTCAGTTAACTCCTTCGTAGTCGAATCATCGAATGCAGTCGACTCATACGTCAAATAGGTTTGAATAATTCGGGCGTGTAAGTGTTTTTATTTTATTTGTAATCGATTGTGTAATATGAAACCTGAAAATAAACTCGAAAATGGCTGAATAGCCGAAAAGACGAGAAACGGAATATTGAAGACGATAAGTCCTACATCTAATAATAAGTTATATTATAAATTGATTAAAAATGAAAACATTTATTAATGATTCGATTTTAATCGTAAGTTTGTTTTACACTCAGCCATGTGAAAACTGTTTACACCAGATAGACCAACCCAAAGGCTTTAAAAATGTCGAAAACATTACCTTACATTAGCATAATCTAGGCTAAATTTTGTGTTCAATTGTTGAAGCTGATGTGAATTATGAACCGTATTCGACACACAACCTGACCTAGAAGTTGCAACCTGAACATTAATGTGGTTCACATAATTAATTCCTTTTACTTTCTCACTGTACTATAGTATAGAGAAAATATAGCGATCGCAAAAAAAATCGATGTTGAGATTTTTGTGGAAATATCCATTTTGGGCCCCTGAGTCCAAAAAAGTGGTTTTTACAAAATGTCTGTATGTATACAAAGCTAGAGCGAAAACTATTCGATGGATTTCAAACAAATTTGCACCAAACACGTCAATTAGGCCTGTAGAGATGCACGAAAAACGGTTTTGAACATTTTTGAAAAACAACCCCCTTTTTGGCAAAAAACCCCCAAAAAATCAGTTATTATTTTTTTTTTAAATAAACGGCTCTAACGTTTTTGATAAAATTTGGCTTATTTGTAACCATATGTGTCGTAGCGGAGCTACTTCTATTTATCAATAATTAAATTCTTCGTGAGATTCCCCGGCATCGTATATCCAGTCCAGCGGAAAAACAAATCAAAAATCACCGAGTAACTTTTTGGCCCTTAAAAGGACCTACTCTTCGTGCGAAACTAACATAGTGCAATTCAAACATCAATTCCATCACTTAACTTTTGGGCCCTCAAAAGGGCCCAACATCAGTCAGCGACTTGCGATTTTCCCGTAAATGCCTTTTACGGGAAAACTCGCCTAAACGTCCTCAGAGCTTCACTCTATTACGCCCCGGTCGGTATATTATCTGTCTGGCGAACATAGGCATGTTCGACCGCCAAGGACACGACGATATCGGCCGGCAATCATCTACAATCTACGTTTGCTTTCCTCGGAAGTTGACACCTCATCTTCCGAGAAAGAGACTAGCATTATCTCCCCACAACTTTCTCAAGGACCGTTCCGACTACGCACTGCAGATGTCTGGGATACGTCGACACGTTCTCCCGCCAAGGACTCTGCGACATCACTGCGAACGGCTTCTTTACTTCTACCGTAAAACTTCTCCCCGCCGACAAGACCTTGTCTTACGGGAAAGTTGTCCGGTAATTTCCCGCGAAACATCTATCGTTATATCTCAATAATCCCCAGTAAATTCAGTTCCCCGGTCACGTAATATATTTAGTGGCAACCGTAGACACGTTTGCCGAAAACAAACTAAATATATTAATTCTCAAACGGCCGAAACAACGACTTCAAACTTTCTCGGCGTTCATCGCACGGCGTCGAGAAAGTTACCATCTCCCGCGTAGCTTCTGTCGAAAATATTCTAAGTCCCTACGCCAACTTAAGAACTTGCAACCGCAAACTTAAGAACGCGCCAACACTTCAGATCTCTACAGTGGTTCGGAACTCGGCAACTTTGCTGTACTGCAATTCGCCGACTACGTCCGCAAAGTGTTAGATTTCGCACCTTCATGTTACTTTTTCGCTGCGAAACTGTATATAACGGGGGGAAATAGTCCAAAATATTAACTTCGTTCAACACCACACCAAGCGAACATCCAATGAATTCCTTGATCACCACCACACCAAGCGAACACATCAAACGAACTTCAACCAGCGAACAACAGCTCCTACCTGGACGCTGCCAAGGAACTGAACTCGTCAACACAACTGGAACGGATCCTACCTGGACTCCATGCGAACCTCGAGTGTACCTCACTCCGCAAACACCAGGTTGACAACCGAGCTACAGACCTTGGACCAACACGTTGGCCGGAATAGTGCCTAACTACGGGAGAATTGGCCGGACCAGTGCCACGCCGAGAGAAGTGAAGCTAAGGGAGAGTCGCCGAGTTAGTGAGGGAGTATTGCCGATCGCCAGGATAAAAGACAAAAATAAATTAATTCAATTCTAATTTTAAAATCAGTCTTGTTCTTGCGACTACACCACTTCACAGCGCAGCGACACAGGTCTTCAATCTACGGAAACTTGGTAGCTATTTTTATCCTTGGCTACAGCCTTGGTGTCCGGGCAGTGCGCACCCTGCTCCGAGCTACTAGGTTTCACCACGACACTTTGGTAAGGGTGTCGTGTAGGAAACTTCGCATCGCAACGACAGCGCAGCGCTACGCATCGTTCACAGGCTTCACCTGCAATCACGCGCCCTTCAGGCTCACGTTCCCTAACATATTCGGCCCTTTTCAGGACCGAATTAGCGAGGCTTCACCTCACTGCCCTTCAGGCTACATTTTACCGAGGCTTCACCTCACGTCCTTCAGGCCACGTTTTCGGCCCTTAAAAGGGCCTAAACAATTTTTAGAAACTTTTGTCGCCAAACTGAGCTACGTCCAAATTTTTATTAAATTCATTCACCGGAGCGACAACAAGTTGAGTGGCGCCCATCGCGTAGGGCTTTTATGAATCTCAGGAGAGATTCACGGATACCACGACCGCAAACACATATTCACACTTCTGGGAGTGTTAAAAAACCCAGTGGCGCCCATTTAAATTCAAACACGCACAAGAACGAGTTTTATTTTTATTTTTTCATAAGCAATTCGTTTTCTTTATCAATTTAAATTCATCAAGTTAATTTCATTTCAATTTCAAATTTAAAAGTCAATTTAATTTTTTTTCAAAATGCCGTCAACACGCAGCCAAAGTCGACAATGCTTCGCCACGAACTGCGCTTCGACCAGCGAGAACACCGTTAATTGCACCGACTGCCAGAGGGGCTTTCACAATGTATGTGTAAATAGAGAAGATAACGCCAGTCCGGGAGTGCCGTACCAATGTTCTCCGTGCGCGGAACGCTCGCGACCGTCACCGACACCGTCGACATCATCGCGTACGACGGAGGAACTGGCACACATAGTAGCCGCAATTATTCAGGCGACGCGGGTACCCACAATGGTACCCATTCCGAATTTTAACGGGGACGGCACCGAAGACCCGGAAAATTATTTACAACAGGCCGAAGTCGCAATGCGAACAAATAATCTGCCAACAAGCAGCTACGTCGCAACTCTCAGCGGGCATATACAAGGAACGGCAAAACAATGGCTAGAACAATTCCGCGGAGTCGAGTTATTGTGGGACGAATTTAAAGCACGGTTTATAGCAAAATTTTCATCTGTAAGCACGACCGCGGCATTAATGTCCGAACTATATGGCAAACACCAGGGTCCTAATGAACCCGTAAGCGCCTTTATATATAGGAAAATCAGACTATTCAGCAGGTTGACGCCGAACTCTCCAGCGAACGTAAACGCCGCTACATGCACCGAGCTGTTAAATCCAAATATCCGTTCTCGCTTAAGAGCAGCGAGAATAAGAAATCTAGACGAATTAGTAGATATAGCGGCAACAATAGAGAAAGACCTAGGAGAGGAGGGTAAGGCGCAACCAACGCGGGTTCAGAAGGAACCCAAGGTGGAGGACAAGCCAGCGTATAGACCGCCGATGATGCGTCCAATAATGGCACGAAACCAAGGAACTTCGCTACCAAAATGCTACCATTGCCCGGGGTATCATTGGAACGCGAATTGTCCGGAACGAAAACCAACGGAGAAGGCCCCGGGAAACGACAACAGGTCTGGACGTACGCCCGCCGTACCGACCTCCCGGAAGTAATCGGGGGCATTAATTCAACGGGGGAAGAAGTCCCCAGGATCCCAGTCACGATAAACGACTGGGAAACCACCGCCCTACTGGACTCTGCCGCCAGTAGGAACTTCATCACAACAAAACAACTCAACGAAAATCAATTCAACTCGATAGTTCCAGGACCACGTTACGCACAGCTAGCTCGAAAAGATACACGGTTAGAAATCCGAGGGCAGCTGTGTGTCAACATCACCGTTGGAGAAGAGGAAATGGAAGTTAACTTCCTAGTAGCGGATGAATTAAATGAAGGAATGCTACTAGGATACCCCTGGTTGGCAACAAACGAAGCTAATTTAGACTTTCAACGAGAATGCGTCACATTTGGCAAAAGACGCCGAAATACAGTTTATTGGACGACGCGACGCCAGAGCCAGCCAGAGGGGAAAAAGTTAACTCTCCAGGACTTCAAGAACAACATCCCAACTAAATACCAACCACTATTCAACCGAATACTTGAGACACACCACAACGCATTTCACCAGGATGGTCCATTGGGAAGAACGAGAGCCACAAGCCACGAGATCCTTCTAACCGATAAAACACCGATTAAAATCGCGCCGTATCGCTGTACACCGGCCAAACGGCAAGTAATTCGGGAGCAAGTTAGAGAAATGCTTGCCGAAGGAATAATTGAAACGTCGACGTCAGCCTACAGTTCACCGGTAGTCATCGTAGAAAAAAAAGACGGGAAACCTCGATTCTGCGTTGATTATCGGAGATTGAACAACGTAACTAAGGACAGCGTTCAACCTATGCCGGTGATACACGAAGCATTAAAGGATCTCGGAACGGCGAAAATTTTTTCAACTTTGGACCTCAAAAGCGGATATTGGCAGATCCCAATGGACCCGGCCTCCAAGGAATATACGGCGTTTTCCACACCCGACGGTGGCAGTTACCAATTCAAAGTTATGCCTTTCGGCTTGAAAAATGCTCCGAGCTCATTCCAACGGCTCATGTCGCAAGACGTCCTTGCAGGATGCAACATGAGTTACTGCAAGGCGTACTTGGATGACGTGATTATCTTCAGCAACACCTGGGAAGAGCACGCCGAACATTTGGAGCGAGTTCTCGAAAGATTAACAATGCACGGCCTAACATGCGCCACAGAAAAATGCCACCTCGGGAAGGAATCGCTGGATTACCTCGGACATGTGGTAACCAGCGCTGGAAACCATCCACAGGCGTCACACTTGGAGGCCATCCAGGCAGCAAAATCACCCCGGACCCGGCGAGAACTACGGAGCTTTTTAGGGCTATGCAATTGGGTGCGAGAATACGTTCCGAACTTTTCAACCCTCGTCGCACCCATGACGGACCTACTGTCCGATGCGAAATTCAGATGGACCGAAAAGGCCAACGCAGCGTTCGAAAGGACCAAGATCGCCCTAAAAAGCCCATCACCATTAGCTCGTCCGGATGAACAGTTACCATTTACGCTTCAAACCGACGCAAGCGGGTACGGAATCGGAGCGGTATTATACCAGGAAGCATCGGGAGGCAAACGACACGTCATCTCGTGGGCAAGTGCCAAGCTTAATTCCGCTGAAAGGAGATACCACAGCAATGAGCAGGAGTGTTTAGCAGTAGTCTGGGCCATTAAAAGATATCGGCCATACTTGGAAGGGAGAAAATTCAAACTAAGAACAGACAACCGGAGTCTCGTATGGCTGAACTCGATGAGAGACACGAAAGCCAAGCTAACACGCTGGTCATTGCTGCTTCAGGAGTATTCGTTTAAAGTAGAGCACTGCCCAGGAACAGCCAACGATTTCCCCGATGCTCTTTCAAGGAATCCAGGAGAGGAGACCGCTCCCGACGCCGTACACGACTACGCTCGGATGCTTCCGCCAACCATCAAACCAAGCGACGCAATCAACCACCAACCCATTCTCAACGTTACGATGCCAAGAACAATTTACGACGAAGTCAGGGAAGGACAAACCGACGACCAAGCATTAACAGGACTAGCCCGGAAGTGGGAAAGACTTCGGGATCAGCAACAACCACGCACGCCACGGGATAACCGATTTTTCCAGGACCATCGACTAAACACTACCGGTGCCTGGGAATTTCATTCTAACGGCAAGTGGACCACCTTGGTCCCCACCACGCTGAGACCACGAGTACTAACCTACTTCCACGACGACCCTGCAGCTGGCCACCCCGGCCGCGACGAAACACTAAGATCAATCAGCAAGTATTATACGTGGCCGGGTATCCGTCAAGACGTCGACCGTTTCGTCCGAAACTGCCTTCTTTGCTCCGCCGTAAAGAGTAGCCGTCGTAACAATCCGGATAGATTGCGTCCGCACCAACCAACAGCACCATTTGACACCATAGGCATCGACTTAATGGGACCGTACCCACAATCACCAAGGAAGAAGAGGTTCATCCTGGTAATCACCGATTTATTTACCAGGTGGACCGAAGCTTACGCCATGTCAACATCCGACACTTCGAGTATCGTGCGCGTATTCAACAACGAGTTTTTCCCACGATGGGGGTATCCGCGCGCGATACTCTCCGACAACGGACCACAATTCACGAGCCTCGCCTGGCAACGTTTCTGCTACCGCGCGCAAGTGCTACACTGGACCACAGCCGTCTATCACCCGCGGGCGAATCCGACCGAGCGTCGTAATCAGAGTTTGAAGGTCGGTCTCCGTTTACACCTTCTCGGCGCCGACCACACTCGGTGGGACAAACATCTACCCGCGGTGTTATTCAATCTACGGACCAGGAAGAACGCAGCAATCGGCATATCCCCTAGCGAAGCGTTGCTAGGGCACAATTTAAAGCGTCCCGGAGAATGGAAGACGCCGTCGCAAACCGGTCCGACGCGAGAACAGCATCGTGACGCCGCCATCCGCCAGCAGCGTACTTACCAACAAAAGTACGCTCAAACAACTCCACTGGAAACCACGAAATACAGATCCGGAGATCTCGTCATGCGCCGAACGCATCCAATGTCTCGCGCGTATGACAATTTTCACGCCGGGTTCGCTCCGAAATGGTCGGGTCCATTTCCAGTGGAAACTCACGCTGGCGGCAACACGTACTGGATTCGGCAAGACGACGGCCTAACCAAGGTACACTCGGACGATCTGCGCCCAGCACCCGCTGACCAGATGATTCAACCCCAGGATCAAGCCGAGGACCATCTCCAGGACCATCCCGAGGACCATCCCATGGACCAGCCCCAGGACCAACCCTAGCCAGCAGCAGATGACCACACCCAACCATGGACCAACCATCACGCCATCGCCCCTAAAGATGACATCGCCCTCCCCTCTCAACGCAACCAGCGAAATGTGCGAAACTTAACGAGTGCGGGAAGTGTCATTTTCCAAAAATAACTTCAGTGATGCGCGGTACCATACTAGCCTTCCCCTTCAACGCCTAAATTTTAAATTGTTTTCTTTTTCTCCTTCAGAGACCCATGTAATTGCTCCCAACCAAACTTTAAATGTGTATGGTCGTCCCTAGTGCTGTGGTGGTCCCCTTGTAATTTTTCCCGCGGATACAAACAATACGGACAATGAGCCGTCCAAGCATGCCCAATAAAGTTTTAAAGTATAACAATGTCATTTTTTTTTCTCACCCTCAATATTTTTTTTCTCAATGTATTTTTTAACTTCATTCGCTGGACGGACTCGACGTAATAAGTAAAAGCAAATATTTTCCCCATCTCCCCAATTACATGGACCCAGGACAATTAGACTATTTAATAAATAAAAAAAGGGCCATGCTATATTTCATTTTGTGTATTTATTTCATTTTTATGTCTGTATGTTTAGTTATAGTTGTATATTAATATTCGTAATTCATGTTGTAGAAATGTACCAGCGGAAAGCAATGCCGACTCACTCCCGAAAGCTGATTTTTGAATGCCAATATACTCTCTCTCTACGCCACTTCGCCTTTCCAACGCCATCGCCTTTCCAACGCCATCGCCTTTCCACGCCATCGCCACTTCGCCTTCCACATCGCCAGTCAACCGACTTAACTTAATTTTGGCTATTTCTCACCAACACCGGAGATATACTCAGCCGGGTATATCTCACTCGTCTGGTGCCGGGGGAATTGTCGTAGCGGAGCTACTTCTATTTATCAATAATTAAATTCTTCGTGAGATTCCCCGGCATCGTATATCCAGTCCAGCGGAAAAACAAATCAAAAATCACCGAGTAACTTTTTGGCCCTTAAAAGGACCTACTCTTCGTGCGAAACTAACATAGTGCAATTCAAACATCAATTCCATCACTTAACTTTTGGGCCCTCAAAAGGGCCCAACATCAGTCAGCGACTTGCGATTTTCCCGTAAATGCCTTTTACGGGAAAACTCGCCTAAACGTCCTCAGAGCTTCACTCTATTACGCCCCGGTCGGTATATTATCTGTCTGGCGAACATAGGCATGTTCGACCGCCAAGGACACGACGATATCGGCCGGCAATCATCTACAATCTACGTTTGCTTTCCTCGGAAGTTGACACCTCATCTTCCGAGAAAGAGACTAGCATTATCTCCCCACAACTTTCTCAAGGACCGTTCCGACTACGCACTGCAGATGTCTGGGATACGTCGACACGTTCTCCCGCCAAGGACTCTGCGACATCACTGCGAACGGCTTCTTTACTTCTACCGTAAAACTTCTCCCCGCCGACAAGACCTTGTCTTACGGGAAAGTTGTCCGGTAATTTCCCGCGAAACATCTATCGTTATATCTCAATAATCCCCAGTAAATTCAGTTCCCCGGTCACGTAATATATTTAGTGGCAACCGTAGACACGTTTGCCGAAAACAAACTAAATATATTAATTCTCAAACGGCCGAAACAACGACTTCAAACTTTCTCGGCGTTCATCGCACGGCGTCGAGAAAGTTACCATCTCCCGCGTAGCTTCTGTCGAAAATATTCTAAGTCCCTACGCCAACTTAAGAACTTGCAACCGCAAACTTAAGAACGCGCCAACACTTCAGATCTCTACAGTGGTTCGGAACTCGGCAACTTTGCTGTACTGCAATTCGCCGACTACGTCCGCAAAGTGTTAGATTTCGCACCTTCATGTTACTTTTTCGCTGCGAAACTGTATATAACGGGGGGAAATAGTCCAAAATATTAACTTCGTTCAACACCACACCAAGCGAACATCCAATGAATTCCTTGATCACCACCACACCAAGCGAACACATCAAACGAACTTCAACCAGCGAACAACAGCTCCTACCTGGACGCTGCCAAGGAACTGAACTCGTCAACACAACTGGAACGGATCCTACCTGGACTCCATGCGAACCTCGAGTGTACCTCACTCCGCAAACACCAGGTTGACAACCGAGCTACAGACCTTGGACCAACACGTTGGCCGGAATAGTGCCTAACTACGGGAGAATTGGCCGGACCAGTGCCACGCCGAGAGAAGTGAAGCTAAGGGAGAGTCGCCGAGTTAGTGAGGGAGTATTGCCGATCGCCAGGATAAAAGACAAAAATAAATTAATTCAATTCTAATTTTAAAATCAGTCTTGTTCTTGCGACTACACCACTTCACAGCGCAGCGACACAGGTCTTCAATCTACGGAAACTTGGTAGCTATTTTTATCCTTGGCTACAGCCTTGGTGTCCGGGCAGTGCGCACCCTGCTCCGAGCTACTAGGTTTCACCACGACACTTTGGTAAGGGTGTCGTGTAGGAAACTTCGCATCGCAACGACAGCGCAGCGCTACGCATCGTTCACAGGCTTCACCTGCAATCACGCGCCCTTCAGGCTCACGTTCCCTAACATATTCGGCCCTTTTCAGGACCGAATTAGCGAGGCTTCACCTCACTGCCCTTCAGGCTACATTTTACCGAGGCTTCACCTCACGTCCTTCAGGCCACGTTTTCGGCCCTTAAAAGGGCCTAAACAATTTTTAGAAACTTTTGTCGCCAAACTGAGCTACGTCCAAATTTTTATTAAATTCATTCACCGGAGCGACAACATATGCAAAAACAGCATCTTTTACAAATTCTCGTTTAGCTCATAATGATAATAACAACTGATTTTTTGGTGGGTTTTTTGTCCATAAAGAGAATTTTTTTTCAAATTTTTTTCAAAACCTTTTTCGTGCATCTATACAGGCCTAATTGACGTGTTTGGTGCACATTTGTTCGAAATCGATGGAATAGTTTTCTCTCTAGATAATAATAATAATATTTATTAGTTAATCTCCTACTTTAATAAATCACCTCTCCTGAACCCCACCTACAATTATGAAGTAACAGTGAATCTGTTTAATAATTTAAATATGTTTGTGAGAAAGTATGTGCCAGTTCCTGGTACCGTTTATTTGTTGAAGTATTACAGCTTGCGGACGTAATCAGCTGTTATATGTTTGAAATAGGGTTTATTCTTGACAGCTGTTTCTTTGTTTGCTTAATAAAGTAGCATAATTATGATTTTCAAATGACGCAAGTTATTCTTTACTCTCATGTTATGCAAATGGCGATAATAACTCTTAAATAATTATTGATGTTTAATTAATAACTGAGTAAATAAAAACAAAGTATGTTCAGGCTTCTTTTTGCGCTAAACGCAATTTTTATACTGTTTTTTCTAAGTTACATTAGAATTATGATACATTTCAAACTAGATCTGAATGAATACTTAGATGTAAAAAATACTCTTTTAATAAATTGGCATTATATATATTTCAAAATAAGATACGTTTAAAGAACTGTTTCAGTGGGAAAAATATAAAACTCTGAAAGTTAAGACAGTTTTTACTGACTTTGTTTTACTGTGCGGACTTGTGTCGCACAAACTGTGCTTGAAGATGTTGGGAACTAAATTCATTCTCTTGGCGGAACGTGCTTTGAAAGAAAAGGCGCATTAGAAACGCGAATGTATAAAATAGTTGCATTAAAGGGAATAGTTTACAATTGATTGTTTTTACCATAAAGTCTTGACTAAACTTGTGTGTCATTTTATTATAATATTATACATATTATAATAAATAGTAGTATAGGGCGCAAGTTTGTTTATTACGATTTAACTAAAAATTGTATCCAATTTTAACATGGGCTGTGTTTCATCGTGGTTTTCAAAATTTGGCTGAGCAGTGACTGAACAATGGAAGTTTTGAAAAGTACCTTAGCGCCAGCTAAACCGTTCAAGATAAAAATAACAGTAAGCTGAAGAAATGTTAGCAATGAAAAGATCTAAATACACATTACTAAAACGAATGTGTACTACGGTTTTCTTACAATAAGCACTTTAATCGGAGAAGTAATATCAGTTTGACAAAACGGCTGATTTCGTTCCTTGTATTGCGTAGTAGAATAAATACTTGTCGGAAGGTAGGCTGCCAAATGACAATAACTCCATGGATGAAATTTATGTAAACATTTATTATTTACCAAGCTACGTAACTCTAGAAAAATATTTCTCCCAGCCCAAAATATACTGTTACATTATCATAATTAAAAATATTTTGCAGACACATATTGACATTAAGGGAATTCCCTACTGAAAGTAGGGGTTTTCTATAATAGGCCTTTTTTAATTATGAAGCATTTTTTTTATACATTCATTAGAACCTAAAAAATTTTTTACACTTATACAATTTGGCAAATAAACACATTTTACAAACCTTTTTTTAGGCAAAAACTATGTTAAAAAAAATCTTGTATAACTTTTTAACTACTGATCCAGTTTTATATTAAAGTATATAAAAAGCACTAACTTTTGGGGTATGGTCGTATTCTTACCACTAAAAGTTTAGTAGTTATGACCTTACAAAAACAAAAAACAAATATATATAAAACAAATTTGTGATTTACAAATTAAAAAAAAAAATACTCATGTATTTGACCTACAAAAATAAAAATACCCAAAACCTTGCACTATAAGCTACTAAAGATGTGGTATAAATTTCATCACTGTAGCTTTAGCAGTTAAAAAGTTATAAGAACTTTTGTGTAAAAATATCAATATTGAAAAGTTGCGGGAATTCACGTTTAAAGATTCCCTTAGTTATTTTAGCAGCAATAGAGGGGAATAACTTGAACACCCAGTATTTGTAGTCAATATATGTTTTACTTACATATTGGAGGCATTGAAAGCCTAATAATAAACATTGTTGCAAACATTCTTTGCAATTACTTAAAAAAAATAAAAAATCTTATTACTCTAAAT
>JAGFPH010009828.1:26926-44279 GCA_018207615.1 Philaenus spumarius | reverse complement strand
GAGTATTATGTTTCAATATCACGACGTTCCAGCAATTAACTTTCAAACAGCAAGAGGAATTTTGTTGTATAAACTGAAGCCTCTGAACGTCTTCGTTTCCAAGATCTTTGAAGTATTTTTCTACGATTCTCTGTTTTCTCGTAAAATTTTACTTTTTTAAACAGCAATAACTTGGTAAATTACGATTCCACTCTGCCAACTTGGCGTTTAACAGTTTCATTGCTGAACTGTTTGTGTTTTGATAAGTCTTGTTTAATTGCAAGTTCTGTTTCTGTCGCACCCTAAACATTTTCCAATCTAAATTTGTATTGACTGTGTTCGTTTGGATGCACGATTACTTTTACGGATCTTTAATTTAGTATCGACAAAATAAAACAGCTTTTCAAACACTATGAATTTTTCCAATCTACATGCAGTTTTCAGGTTTCCTATTCTACTATAATAACGAACCATTAATATCAGCGAACACAACGTCTTCTTTTACATTTATGTAACAAACAAATTTATTCTGTGTTAATATACTTGGCAGATATTGACATAACCGTTATTGGCAGATATAAAGCAGTGACGTAATAATACAGAGACAATAATGGCAAGCTGTGGATCAGCTGTATTTAACATAATATTACAATACTCCCTATAGTGATATTCTTCATGCAATGAACTGTAAAGTTCTTACACAACAATGCTTGAATTTAAATAGTTTTTTTACAACTATTTCGAAAACATACATACAACTTTCGTTAATTTTACAAATGTACAAGAAAAAATATTTTGTAATTTTTCTTTAAACAAATTAATAATTCTGTTTAAAATATATTTTTGTAGTTAAAAAACAAGCAGATATGGACAAAAACATAATTATGTACTTGACAGTTTCCATCTTAGTCCAGGTTTACTTAAAAACCTGCAGGCCTACATAAAAAATGCTCACGCCAAATTTGAAATTAAAAAGAAACATGTTTTTGGTTTTTAAATAGCGCAATGTCTGAAAACGAAGAAGTTTACGAAATAACTTTCCGGGAGAACCGTATACTCTGGGTTAATCTCTGTACAAAAACATAGTCCCAAATATGAAACGCTTCTACGTTGCAACGATATGGTGCAATGTGGACGTTCTTTGTAGTGTTTTTTTTAAGTCGTTGTTGCTATGGCAAAGATTAACCTATAAACCAGAAAACCTTAAGAGCAGGTAAATATCAAAAGATAAAAACATAGGCTGCATCATTGTTAAAGATAAATGTATCATGTAAAAATAATATCTTCTTTGTTAAGTTTGATTTGTTCTTTTAAAGCTGTGTTGTTCATGATTTCATCTCACTGTGCAAGTTAAATAATAAATAATGTACTTAATATTTCGACGGATTTGGTATTGCTACTAGCAAACCAGTATATAACCAGTCAGAATTAAATACGATAATATTTAAATTCGAACCATGATAAATTATAGGCGATATCTTGGATAAGTTAATTGTTTCAATCCGCTACGATTCAGATTAAATCCAGCTGTTGATAGCTTTGTTATTTAACTTCTTGTTTTTCTTGAGCAAAGTGAAAACGTGCATACAATAATTTACGGTAGGCTAAAGTGTAATCATTACATATTTTATAGTTCAAGGTTTTGTACATTACATTATACAAAATACAAATATATAACTCAGGTATCCATGTGTGTAAACCAGATTCACCATCACTATTAAGACACGTTTGGTTTTGTGTCAAATAATTGTAATCCTATCTTCAGGGATATAAATTATTTCCACCCTTTATATTTTCTTTCCCAGAGTTAAAAATCCAAAATAAAGTTTTGAGTCAAGAATATTTCGCTGACAATAGATTCTAATAGTATCTATAGTTGGCATACTGAGCCTAAAGGTGTCGATACTTCTGTAAAATACAACCGATGATTAAAAATATATATTTTGTACGCTTAGATGTGAGTGTATAGAGTACAGCACTTGTTTTTCAAAGAGCTGAGCCTTATTACTTCCAACATTCCACTTACCATGCTCTCCAAGTTTATTGTAATAAAATCAGTTTTAATTAAATTTACAAGTAATTGATTAAACGATTGATATACTGTACTTAATCCACTGTCTTATTGCTCTGAGCACTCATACATAACTCACAACATTCTAAAAAACGCTTTATTAAATGTAGAAAGTGGCATATTTTTTTTGCGTTGGAAGTGTTTTTGTATAGTTTTAAAAACAATTTTGTTACAAGATTGTTCTATATTATAATATTTTATAATTTTGTTTTGGAAAATTGGCCAGAAAACTACAAATTCGTTGTTGTAATTAATAAGGACTGGAATCAATTAATACAATATTTTCTTTGGAGTTTTTAGAACTGAGTTCTAAATAATTTTAAAATCATCCAACCTAAATACGCAAAATATTAATACAATACCTCAAGATTTGAAGTTACGCTTGAGATTTTATCAGAGATTGTTTGACAATTTATAATTAAAAATTGCATGTGCAAGTTTAATTTAACTTTTCATTGTAAATGTGTAGCTTGTATCAGAACGGTTAATTCAACATTATTTTTTATTTCTTGAAATGTAGTCAAACTTTGTGAAAAATATTCCTTGGTACAGTTTAGGAAATACACATCAAAGGCGTAACTGCGAAAAGTTGCATCATTGCAAATTGTAATTTAATATTAATAGGTTATTATATCGGCACTTTTATTTATACAATATACACAAAAATTTATCTTGGCTATATTTTTTTTAAGGCAAAACCTTTAAATTTATAATTTAACCTTAAAGTTTAGTTATCATTGCTATACACAACAGAAGCGAAGTTTTTATATAGCAAAACAACTTAAAAGTACTAAAATTGTTTATAAAACTAATTGTGAAGAACACAAAATAAAATTTGAATTTAACGCTACTTCCTAAATTTATCGCCTAAATCTAATTAAAACAAACTATACGTTTTAAAATCTTGATACTCCAACAAGATTATATTTCCTTTAAGTAATAGTTAACATTAGTAAATGATACAACCATAACATCCTAAGTAAATGTTATATGTGTTCATGTAAAATAATTATGTGTTGTGGGTTGTGTTAGTTTGACTCGGTGCCAAAAGGGAGCCAGTTGTGTCTTAAAAATTCGTAGCTATCCTGTACCTCCATGAGGGGTTTATGAAACGCTTAGTTGTTTGAATCGTTGTTTCTGAATCAGTTCATATGTTATCTTTTATACCTTGTTTATTCACCTGCGTGTACCAAAGTAGAAAATGTTTAAACTTACTTAGGCTATAACATAACACTTAAAAACAACAATATTATAGCATAACTATGCGGTACGAGGATAGTAAATTATTTGATCTATTTTTGACTTATGTTACTTTTTGGATTACTAAAAATGCTTCGATTTCTACAAAATTGCAGCTTATCTTTTTTTGGTAAGATTTAATCACCAATACAAAGCATCGTTCAAATCAGCTTTTTATGGACTTGCAACGAAATATGGTTTCGATGCTTTTTTAGATTAATTAAAATAAAATTCATACAACTCGGTAATAGCAAACGCTGAGTTATTATTTTTATATATAATACAACATTACAATGGAACCATCCAAATACATTGTCTAATTGTGTTTTGTCTTGATTTAACACGCATGAAACAGAAAAATTGTGTGATTGTATGCGATATTGTATGCACCATTTTTACAGAAATCCAAAAAGTGAAAGAAAGTAAGTACAGGAATAACAAATTGTGAAATACAAAATTGTATGCAGAACTGATGACAAAATGAACTAGAGAAGTGTTCCGGGGTATGTCAACATAGACATACCAAGGGTATGTGACATACAAACAAAATAGTAATAACAAAATTAGTTTCTTTCTTTAAGGGTACGGAACCCTGAGAAGTCAATTAAACTACTCATTTTTAAAACATATCATTATTGAACATTCAATTATTGAAAGTATAATTGACTTTCAGGACTTTATTCGTAAGCTGTCAAAATGAAAACAAAGTTATATTGGAATTTTAATAACACTTAAAAATCTATATTTAATAATATATTCTCAATGAAGTAGATTAAAATATATTTTGGTATTCTGTTTTCTTGTACCTTACATTTTTTAAATTGAATTTTCTCTTCAGTTTTGAGATTGAGTTTACGAAAATCATCTTTTAAAGATTAATCACAAAATGTGGTGAAAGATGGACTGGCGGAAATGCAAGATGAGGTGTAAATATTGTTTATAATTATCCACTGTAAATCTGAAAATCTGTAAAATCCTGAAAGTAGCACTAGTAAGAAGTTTCAACTGAAATTATAACGTCACATCTAAGATAAATATTTAACGCAGTAGGATTTGTAAATAAACCAGAAACAAATGGTTTATAAAATAATATTTTCAAATTTTGTTCATCTATTACTTACTTATATTCACAAGTTTACTTAAATTTAGTCAAATCCTACAAAAATCCATCGACTATACCTTGTGTATATAGGTGAATGTTGTACTATACTGTCTGCTTACTATTCCAAACAGTGGTTAGAATTTTCTTTCAAGGAATACTAAGAAGGTGTGAGAATAGTTATTCGCGAAAGCTTTATTCTTTTCGTATTCGATTTATAACTAAAAATACCATTTCACTTAGAATAATAAGTTACATGAATAGAATAGGGGTGCTTTATACAAAGGGCACGTATCCCCTACCATATAGTGTGTTGAATTATTCATTAAATAAAGCAGAACCGTATTTTTTAACTCCGAAAGATTTAAACAAGTACTGAGGTAAGGTAATGAATCTGTAGATCAAGTTGGAACATCGCGCTTAGTTTACCAATCCCTATTAAAATGTCTAGTATTTGCACCATTGCAGTACTAATTTTGTTTTTACTGTATACATAATATTGCTAAAATTTCATAACTGTTAACTGACGAAAGCATTGGTGACTTTCGATACCAAACTGAGTGATTTTTTGGATTTCATAAAAAAAATTTAAGAAAACTGATTAAAAACGATTTTAATTTTTGAAAATTTAGAATTTGGCGGATCAAAAGAGACATTTTCCACTTCCAAAGCCCTAGTCAAAACTATTTGACCGATGTTACTTTCTCACTATATACTATATTATAGAGAAAGTATAGTGATGGCAAAAAAATCGATGTTGAGATCTTTGTGGAAATATCAGTTTTGTACCCCCTGAGTCTAAAAAATTGGTTTAAAAAAAATCGTCTGTCTGTTTGTCTGTATGTATACAGAGCAAGGGAGAAAACTATTCGATCGATTTCGAACAAATTTGCACCAGACATGTCAATTAGGCCTGTATAGATGCACGAAAAAAGGTTTTGACATTTTTTAAAAACAACCCCCTTTTTCCAAAAAACCCCGAAAAGCAGTTATTATTTTTTTTATAAAAAACGGCTCGAACGATTTTGATAAAAATTGTCTTATTTGTAGCCCTCTATGTACCCTACCATTTGAAAAAAAAACATAAACTTTCTAAAAATTCTTGTTTAGCTAATAATAATAATAATAACTGATTTTTGGGGTATTTTTGGCCTAAAATTGGACTGTTTTCAAAACCTTTTTTGTGCATCTATACAGGCCTAATTTACATATTTGGTGCAAATTTGTTCGGAATCGATCGAATAGTTTTCTCTCTAGCTAATAATAATATTTATTAGTTAATCTCCTACTTTAATTAATATCACCTCTCCTACCCCACCTACAATTATGAAGTCACAGTGAATCTGTTTAATAATTTAAATATGTTTGTGAGAAAGTATGTACCAGTTTCTGGTACCGTTTATTTTATATACAACTGAAGGGATTATTTATACCCAAGGTTGCAAAAAGACAATTTTCATATCTATATATTTTTTTGGTTTGAAAATATTGAAAATTAAATATTTATCCTCATAATTGTAATGAGGTTTAAAGAGACATTGTCCATTAACAGCTGTTAAGTAATAATGGTTGTTCGAAAACCAAATATTTGGTCGTAATATGGTTATATAAGGAGTAGCAACAATATATAAAGACAACTTCACTTTGAGAAAGTAAATACAAATTCAATTGAATATTAATGCAATTTAAAATAAACTAGCTATGTACCCTTGCTTCGCTAAAGTAACGACTTTCAATCATTAATAACTTAAATAAGGTTTTGTATAAGCCTAAATGAATCGTGTAGTTCTTTATATGAGGATAGTATCACAGACATAAAAGTATATTACACGCATCCAACCTACACGTATTTTCTTTTTGTTCTTTAACTTCACTAGATAATTACATTTTAAAATTTGGTAAGTTTGACATTTTATTTTTCATAAATATTTTACCACCGAATAAAATCACAAAGTTTAAAAACGGACACACTTATATAGGTTTAATAATTACTACATAAAGGTTACGTGTTGTTTACTGTACATGAAAAAAGTCAAAACCTTGATCAGCTGTTTAATTATTAAAAGCACGTAGTGAGATTTCAATATTAACAAATCAGCAGTACATACAAAATTGTTATAAAACTGAACACAACGCAACTGTTGTAAGGCATTTACAGTTTGCATTATTTAACTCATTTAAAGTAATGAAATAATACATTTAACATTTTTGCGGAGTATGGGATAGCTTAAGATTTAACTGGATAAATTGGGTCAGTTCCAATTCTCCCATATAAATAACATTGGGAATTTTCTGTACTTTATGTTTTGTATCTTTTTATCCAACTTAAATGGAAGAAATATGATACAATTTATAATTTTGGAGAATATCGGAATGTTTGGGCTTCAAATTGCTACATTTGTCTTAAGCACAAGTTAACAGGTTCTCCCAATCTAATTGATAGTTCCTACAAAAAGTTCTATCATTTGAGTAATATTGAATAATTTCTTAAACGTACCAGTTATTTTTATAATACGGGGATAATTTAAAAGTTTATATTTTTCTCTAAATCTTCAATTTAAAACAGTTTAAGTTGGTCGAAAAATTACTAAATAATGGGCCGTTAAAGAACTTTCTCAGCGAATATAATATAACTCCCGGTCACAGAGTTATCAGTGACAGAACCACAGAGTAAGTATTACTTATATCCTCTGTGACAGAACGGCTCATGCACTTAACTCTAGTGCGGACGTTAACAACGTTGGTTCGAACTAATTCGTTATTGCCGGATTTTGTGTTTGTAAATATGTATAGTGTTAAATTACTTCGGCTAGCATTAAAACGCCGAAGTATTGAAATCTTGCAAAAATTGTAAACAAATTTACCCCCACTATATATGACTTTTCTCGATGTTTTCAAGGTCTCTGAACACGATAAATCAATAAAAAATGTTGTTTCCGTGTGTCTGTATGTGTGTCTGTCTGTCCACATGATATGTGCACTCACAGACGTCGTATAAAACTTCTGTTGGTGCCAAAATCTGCGTAATTTTATTGCGGAGAGTTGAAGAGCTTTTGCAAGAAAATGTATCCACCAAGTTGATAATAGAGATGTTGTCCCTTATAACAATTATAATATGTTACTTAAGTAAGTATAATGCGCACATTAATACAGAAATTTGTTTCACAGTTCGTTCTGTAAAGTATTTATTTAAGTAATGTATATAAAGGTTATGATTCTGCATGCATAGAATTTGTAAGAAATGTTAATCAACCTAACAATACAATAGTCTACGATGAAACTAAAAACTTTTTAAATATACGATATGTAAGTTCTCATGAAAGCATTTGGCACCTCCATTCTAATGAGATGCATGAACAATCTCATGTAATTATTCGATTGGCAGTTGATGAAGAGGGTCGCCATAACGTACATTTCAAACAAAGAAATGAACAGGCTGCATTCAATTCATCTGAAGAAAAGCATACAACTCTCACAGCATGGTTTGATTTAAACAACTGCGAACCAACTGCCTGCCAGTATTTATACAATGAAATTCCGCAACATTATCGGTTTGCGGATAATGCGTCTATTCCTCGACAGAGAGGGGGTGGTAAAGTTATAGGAAGGATGTATAATGTGGCACCTAAAAATGATTAAAATAGGTTTTATTTACGCATATTGTTACTTCATGTTAAGGGTGCTACATCGTTTGAGGATTTACGGCACTACAATGGTACAACATATGATACTTTTAAAGAGACAGTTTTATCATGTAAGTAGAGTCGGCCCCCCTTTAGAACAACCTTGACCTTGACCTTGACCTTTGACCTTTGAGCAGTGTAACGTGTGTGAGATGTTGACCTTGAGGATAGTTAACGTTTGTGAGGTGTTGACCTTGAGGAGAGTAACATGGGCGTTGAGGGGGACCTTGAGGCGCCGACGCCGGCCACTGTTTCCGCCCGCCATCTTTTTCCGCCATTTTGTTTCCGCCATTTTGTTTCCGCCATCTTTATTTTTTTTTATTTTCTAAATTAAATTAAATTATTTTCTTTTTTAAAACAGAATAAATCAGCTTTTCAATCACGGCCTGTCTTGGTTTAAAGCCCTCTCACCAGCGTCAAGGTGACAGACATGAGAAGGTTAATTTTGAAAAAAAATAAAAATAAATAAATGCCAAAAGTGATTGAAAATTTTAACTAAAAATTTAATTACATTTGTTTCTCTTCCCACCAATACTTTCTATATTTACAATTAATTAAAACACAAGTACATAGTTTTGGTATGATTCCCGTTCGTGAACAGTATGAACAGTTAAAAAGTTTATCTTCGGTGAACCGAGTGCATATCTTGTCACAGCAAGTAAATCCTTCAAAGTTTGTCTTGTATAGGACTAGTTTCATTGCTTTCTTCTGTTCCGTTACGCACCTACAGTGACAAAAACTATAACATCTACAGATGTTACATGCCATTCCATCCACTTGACTTTTAGGTTGAACAAAGCACTTCAACTCACAACAATAATGCGTCATATTGAAAACTCTCTTAGATGTTTACCCTACAATAGCTGGGTACAGAATGGAAAATACTCCGTTTGCTAACCTATGTATATCTAATGATTGACCTTGTTAAATAAACACACGTCATTTAGATATAATAGATAATTTATTAAAACTAGTATAATACATTATTTAAAATCTAACATTTTAGAAATAAAGTCGATGTCTTCCTGTGGCATATTTATAACCAACTCCTCGGCCGATGGTGGTGGATCTTTCCCGGAGAGCGCAAGGATTGCCTCGTCCCATTCCTCTTGGGAGACTGACATTCCCCCAAGATCCGACTTCGCAGCGATCAGGGGCGGACTGGGTCCTTCATTAGGGCGTAAACCTTGAATAGCCTGAAGGCGCATATCAGAAGGTCTGAGGGTATGGAAAATGACATCCTATACACACGATTTCATGCTAATCTGAAAGTAAATTTGTAAATAAAATAAAAATGATTTTCTTAGTTTCCTTTTTATTATATTTGTATTGTCCCTTACATTTATATAATAAATCATGTACTTCCTGTTTACAACCTGCAACAGCTGTACAATGGCGCTGAAAATGTACATAAAATTTTCTATGATATAATTTAACACAAAAAATATGCGTTAACAAAAATGCTGTTAACAAAAATAACAATTAGTTATTGACTAAACTGTTTTTGCATTGACTGAGTACAAACTGTTAGCCTAATTGTTTAAAAAGGCTGTTTTATTATTTGGCTCTAACGGCCGACTAAGAAAATAAAATAAACTATCATTTATTTGTGAATTTTTTTTAATACTTTTTTGTTCTCATTATTTTTTTTAAAACTTCCTCAGATTTTTTTAATGAAGAGATGGAAATGAAAGTATGAGATAATTCTGAAAAACAATGTAGCCTATAACTTACAACAACTAAACTATTTACACAAATGACACAACTAAAATCATGTTACAAAGCTAAATTTTATTAAATAATTTTATAAATTACTTTAAAGTCTTTGAGCTGTGGGAAAATAAAATAACTAGTAAGTTATGATTTTCCCTCTGGTTCAAAGTATATTCAATACATCAAGAGACCCTTCGTTTTCTCGCTTCTTTCACACAGCTTAGCTATCACAAAATCATTGTCTAAGAAAGTGATTGTCCTCTCTCATTCTATTTTGATTAAGATAGAGCCCTTTAAATAAGATATAAGAGCCTCTAAATTATCTTGGTTCAATGTTGCTCGAAGTCTTGATTTTACAAATTTGAGCGTAGAGAATGTTCTCTCACAGTTAACTTGTGTCAAAGGGATGGTCAAAATAAACTTATAGACCAGTTCAGTTCAGGGAATTATACAGAGTACATGTTTTAGGGCCTACTCATATATCACATTGAACACACACTTGATACACTGCTTGCATTCTGATGTATTAGAGCAAGTCTTATTTTCCTCTTCATCGGATTCATCATTGCTCGACTCATTATTAGATTTTAATCTGAAAAACTTTCTTCGATTATCAAGTTTAAATCAGACAATACTTCAAACAAGTATTAAAGTTCTTTCAGTTTTTATCTGTCTACATTTTGTTACCAATGTTCAAATTTTGTCCAAGGTATTTGGTCTCAGTCCATTTTTCTTAAATAATTCAGGAAATCTTCTAGGGTCGAATATAGGCCTAAGTATTTTTTTATCTGAAAATCTCGAGTTCCATGACACAATACACTTTTATCCTGAATTAGTCTTCTTCAGTTGAGTTGACAAAAGCATCTTCATTTGTGTCACAATCACCATATACTCTCTTGGCGGTTTGTATTCTTTTTTTTTTCAATGCACAATTTGTCTGCATCTAAAGAATGGTCTTCATCTACTTATTGTTGATGGAAGCAGTCATAAAAGACACAAATCTGTTAGCAGCATTCTTGACATCTTCAAATTCAAACTCGTTACGAAGTTTTCCCAAAGATTTTACTGAAATAGAGAAATAGGCACGTTTGAAGATCCGGAACAGTAAACAAGATAAGGTAAAATAAGGCAATTGGACGGCTATACATCGACGAAGGTAAATCTCCAGTAACGTGTGATGAACCGTCAGAAAGCGACACTAGTTCTTCATCAGATGATGATTTTTAAAGTAAGTTACTAATTCGTATTTCTTTTTCCGGGCCTTGAATTATGTTAATTAATTGTTAGAATATATAAATACAGGGTGTTCAAAAAGTCTGGAGCCGGTTTAATATTTCGTATATGAAGAAAATTTTAAGGTAAATGTGTAGAAGAACTACTCTACGTAAAAATACTATTTTATTAAAATTTCAAAAAAATTATCCGCCGTCTTGGATCCACCATTTTGAATATAACTTTGTTTTTTTAAATAGGAAGGTGGTCATGTCATACATCATTTCGATGTAGAATTTGAAGAGAAACCATCGGTGAAATTTGCACATCCATATCTTTAACCGATTAAAAATGGCGACCAAAAAACAACGAAATCGTGTTTTCCGATTTTGACCCATTTTGCTGTACTATTTAAAAAAAATAATACTAATTACTATTATTTTTGGATTTATAATGAAATAAGCTTTCAAATGATATGCCACACAACGATATTTGGTTAAAACACTCGAAATCAATTTTGAAAAAATCAAAATGGCTGATACACAAATATTTTAAATACTGTACTCCCAAATATCGTTGTGTGGCATATCGTTTGAAAGTTTATTTGAATTCTAAATCCAAAAAGAATAGTAATTAGTTTTAAAAGAAAATAAAACATCAAAATGGGTCAAAATCGGAAAACACGATTTCCTTGTTTTTTGGTCGCCTTTTTTAATCGGTTAAAGATATGGATGAGAAAATTTCACCGTTGGTTTTCTCTTGAAATTCTACATCGAAATGATGTATCACATGATCACCTACCCATTTATAAAAACCAAAGTTGCATTCAAAATATCGGATCCAAAATGGCGGATAAATTTTTTGAAAGCTTAATAAAATAATATTTTTACATAGAGTAGGTTCCTCAATCACATCTACCTTAAAATTATCTTTATATACGAAATATTAAACCGGTTCCAGACTTTTTCAACACTCTGTATAGTGTATATATACATAGTTCAATACGGGATATATTTGCTTGAAACATACTGGGATTAGAGACTATAAGTTAGAACTTCAGGCTATATTTTTTTAGGGTGAATTTATTTTTTTCGGGCTGTTAATACATTGTTAGGATACATAAATAGCCTACGAAACATATCTCAATATGTTACGATTTGGTTCTGACAAATTATTAGTAAACAATTACCGATAAGGGTAAAGTTATACAATTTTTATTTTTAAAACATAAGTTAAAGTTCAAATTAATTCAAATAATCCTAGGTTAGCCTATGGGCAAAAATAAAGTAGGCCTACCTAACCTATTTCTGCAAACGAAAAATTAATTTTACCCTAGATAGAACCACGAAGATATTTTTGGCTGGCTATATGTACCAAACCATAACAAATTTGACCCAATTATTGCCAAAGTGCCTATTTAAATCATAATTAACAATCCTTGGCCACAAATAAAAATACTGTTTAACTTCTACAGTGTAATGATGAAGTCGAAAAATACACAAATTTAATTTAAATTTATAAAAATAGTGATTCTACTTACGTGCATGTATCCTGTGTAGGCCTAATGAATATCCAAATAAATTGAAGCGATTGACTCAAATTAAGTTTAAAATAAAAGAGACAAAATAATTTACAGCTCACATTCTTCACACACTTTAAATTTTACGTTTTCGTTACTACGGTTTACGACACGACAGACGACACCGATGCTGTAAAGTTTTTATTCGGGTTCGGCGTAAAATGGCGAGGGAAGCGGCCAGCGTTTTTAAGTCGCTCAGACCACAGAGTGCTACTCGGTAGTCCGTAGTAGGTACACGCACGAGAAAAGAGCTTAACCATACTTTATGTTTTCCCGAAATTCTTACTCTGAGTTTCGCCTCGCTTTTAGAAATGTGTCTGGGCTCATTCTTTGAATTTTAACAAATACTTTTGGACGAGGGTGCAAAGAAGGCGCATCGGCCCGTTGGCCGGTGGGCCGGCGGGCCAGTCCGCCCCTGGCAGCGATAATAGGAGCCGTCGAAGGATTTGGTTCGGAGTCCCTTGATGGTTCAATTGCGGTGGTGGTGGTGGCTAATGCCACTTTCGGCCACCACAAATGATTCCACTTCCTTCGTATAGGAGCCGAAACCGGAGGAGTAGAGCCTGTGCCTATTGATGGTGCAGCTTGCGTTACCCCGCGGATCTCGGCAGAGAGAACTAGGGATATAGCTCCGAACCCCTTCGATTGCACACCTTCACTGCTCTCTCGAACATCGCTGAAAACAAAAAGGCTTATTAAGAAACAACTTAGTGACACTTTTAATAAAACTTGAGGTTAGTACAATAAATTACAAACATTTACAAGATAACAAGAAGGTTTTAAGAGTTTTAGGCTTGGAACCATAAAACAACTATGTATATATTTAAAAAAGATAAATTAAATCTACTCACCACGAAAGCTGATCGATAGCACGACCCAGGAAAGAATTAAATGACCTCTGGAGTTTGGCCGACATCGACTTCTTCTTCTTTGCCACAGTAGTTTTCTTCTTTGCAGGAGCCATGATGAAACAGATACTAAAGTTTATAGGAATCGGTCGCTTTTATATAGTCAAGTATGGCTGACCTTTCGCAGTACATGCGGGAAGTGGAGTTATGGAGGGGGAAAATAACGTTCAGAACCGCTCTTTACAATGTAATCTCTTATGGTGAAATTACTCTGTTAGTGTTTCTTGTAGTGTAGCTGTATGGTGGGGGTAGTTCTCGTCACCTACTGATGGGTCACTCCTGTTGTCTTCAGAGTCGCTCGCCTCGTTCATGTCTGCATCGCTATATTCGGATTCCGAAGAGTCGGAATCGTATTCAGTACTAAATGTAACTTTGATACTATCCGTATCTCTAACATCGAACACCTCCGAGCATTTTGTAAACTTATAACAATCTAAATAAACTTTTTCAATTAATTTATTATCTTTGTAGAAACAAATTGAGACACCTGCGTCAATACCCATGATTACTCGTTGGAAGTCAAGTAGCGAATGAAGAATACTCCGTCATCTCCGTCTTATTTATGATTGACCTCTGCGATATACGGAGCTGGAACGCATCTTGTGCCTAACTCGTTATTCGAATTGTCATCATCGGATTCGTCATCATAGTTTTCGCATTTCATTTTTTTAATCGCCCTTCGCCGCAACCTTTCGGCGGCTTCTCGCATCCAACAACAACCATTTCTTGCTTCTCTTTGTTCGGAATCATCGATTATATAGAATATAGTATTCATCTCGTCTCTAAAATGAACCGTACGTTTCGAACTTGACATTATTACTCTCTCTTCTTATTTTGTAGAAATTGCGACACTGAAGTCATTACTCGTCGGAAGTCAAGTAGAGAATGGAGAATACTCCGTCAGCTCTGGGGGGTGATTGTCCTCTGCGTTATACGGGGTTGGAACCGTCGCACGGGGAAGCCGTGGCCCGCATTACAATCCAGGGTGAACTGAAGGTTCACCCCTTAAGGAAGTAGCCCCAACCATCGCTACTTCCGGTGACTACCACTCCATTACAAAAATGTAGCCTCCCAATATATTTTTTATTTTATTTTATTTTTGTTTTTTTGTTTTTCTACAATTTGTTCCTTACTCACTTTGGTTTACGGAAGACTTAACTTCTCGCCAGTGACCTTATAGGTTTACGGATTTTCCGCACCATATCGTACACACTTAGGTTTACGAGGGACTTAGCCCTGCGCCAGTGACCTTGTAGGTTTACGAGGGACTTAACCCTGCGCCAGTGACCTTTTTAGGTTTACGAGGGACTTAACCCCACGCCAGTGACCATTGTACACACACACACTAAGTAAGGAATAAATTGTAAAAATATTTAGCACTTTTTAAGGCGCATTTACTATCGTGTTGAAAGTGTTGAGGTAATATACATTGAATTTCTGTACAGTAGGAGTATTTTTCTTCCTCTGGCAATTCTATCACACGAGGATGAAATTTTCTCAAAAACTGAGCTTTTTCCAATCCTTTTGTGAAAATTGTGGAGAATGGTTCGCACAAAGAACGTATAGTTTCCTCGTCATATGGGACACTACCATCATCCCATTTGAGAAGATGATAGTGCTTTTGCAAATAACGCACCGATCTCCGAGCTTTAGCATTCAGTAGGTCAAATTTATAGGGTAGTTTGAAAACAATGACGCTTTCAAAAGCATCACTCACTATAGCAAACTCTTTGACTAAATACCTGTTGTTGTTATCTTGGAATCCGTGAAATTCAACTATGGCCCGCATATTTTTTAAAGAGGACGATTTCATCGTACAATTTGTCCGCTTCGGGGAGAGTGCTAGAAACGAGTTCGTCAGAGGCTAAACACTCACTAATGTAACTGCGTAAATAATCTTCGTTATAAAATAATTCCTTAATCCGGCGGTTTATGAGAGGTATGGAGTCTTTAAATAGTCCCCACTCTGGCAGGTTCAAGTTTAAATAATGTTGGCCGTCATGAAATGTAACATAACGTTTTCCAAACATTGTTTTTACTTGAATACTCCCAACACTTAAGGTAAAACCATGGCTAGTCTTTCCTTCAAGAACCGAGGTTATGTCACAAAGTAATATTTCGTTAAACACTTCGCCTGTAAAGAAAACATATTTTTTACCTGCTTGAAGCAATAATCCAGTCTCATATCCCGTAAGCTGGAATAGCCCTGTCGCTACAAATTTTGTGCATTCAGTGTTTAAGAAATGTACGGATTTCAAAAAGATGCCCAAAGGTAGGTTAGATGGATACTTGATCTCAACTTCCATTTTCTCTGACTTCATGATCGCGACTGAGCCTAGACCATCTTTTTAACCGTACCGGAAAGAAAATTGTACACTATATGTGTATCGTGTAGAATGAGACAGTAGGCTGTGGTTTTATCGTCAAAATTGGAAGAGGTTTCTATCTCAAGTCTGACGTCAACAGGGCCTGATTTTATAGAATCGTTCTGTTTCGAACAGTCAATCACAAAAATCGGGGCTTTGTCCTTGAACGAGGCAAGATCCATGCAAGGAGACGACTCACGTAGATAGTAAGACTGTTGAAACCTAGAGTACATCTCGTACATGGTCGAAACGTCCCCGTGGATACTATCGTAGGGAAAATACTGTGAATTTAAGTAAAGTTTTACATTTTCCACTCCACAACGGTCAAACAAGGAAGCGTCTTTTTTAATTTGAATCTTCCTATCTTTTTGAAAAGCTACAATAACGTAACGCGGTTTTTTCATCTGGTTAGAAGTTTTTACGGTCCAGGAAATCTGTTGCGACGGCGGAAGTGTAGGGAATTCGTGAATCTCCCAGCTTCTAAAAGGGACGTGAACGGGAGCATCGCGTTCGATCATTTTTAAAATTTTCAACCGATAAGCATCGGTCACAGTGAGATGGGGAACTCTCCATTGTATGCTGGTTATTTTCAAATCTACGGAAGTAGCGTTCTCACCTATTATCGCGTTCAAGTCAGTAGTGTAGAAACAAGAGTTCTGGGCCAAATCTGACCTTTTGACCCCAGGTCACCTGACCCTTGCCCCCAAAGGTCAAGATAACAAATTGTCCGTGACGCGATATGAAATTGAGCGTGACGCGATAACAAATTGAGCGTGACTAATTGTTTAAGGTCACCTGACCCTTGACCAAAGGTCACCAGATAATAAATTGGCCGTGACGCGATAACAAATTGAGCGTGACTAATTATTTTTACGGTCGATCGAGCGTGTAATCGTAATATATACGGGTCGTTGATAAAAAGTTACGGTTCGTTCGATTGACGTCGGTATCGAATAGATTCTTGGAATCTATCGATTTCTAAGAATCGTATACGTGTTGACGCCAATAGTTCTGGTTCTTTAAGAAAATGTTAACACAGTATGTTTCAAAAGTTTAATTACATTTTCATATAAAGTGTTATAATGTATATAAAACAACTCGTTAAATATAAAACGAGAGCAACGCAATGAATCGTTAAAATGTACGATCCGTTGGTAAAAATATACGGGCCTTTAATAAAATGGATCACGTTTATGTAAATAGTTCTGGTTCGTTAAGGAAATGTTACGGGCGATTGATAAAAAGTTACGCTTCGTTGGAATATAATGTTAACATTGTGTTAATTACATTTGCATATGCATGGTTGGTAAAAATATACGGATCGTTAATAAAAAGTTATGGTAAAATTCACAAACGGTAAGTCCTATGACCACCAAACTTCACCCAAGGTATGTTGACCACATGTTGTGCGGGTTGCATAACCGAAAAAATGAAGGGGCAAAATATTTTAAAATTCAATATCTCTAGAACCGTTTATCCGATTTTGACCGAAATTAAACTAAAG